>CABHPQ010174242.1:661-22791 GCA_902168405.1 Peromyscus aztecus | reverse complement strand
CCCGGCCCCCACTAGCTGATGAGAGGCCACGGAGGTCAGTGCAGTAGAAACATTAGGCGCACATAGTCGGGGAGTCTGAACTCCCTGCTTACATTGGATAGCTTGCCCCTTGGGGTCTATCTGCCTGTTCTTATATATAGTCATGTATATATATATATATATATATATATATATATAAGACTTAATGATGGGAATACAGCCTGAGAAATGTATTAGGTAACACCACTGCTGTTTGAATAGCGTAGAGTGTACTGACCCAAACTAAGTTGGATATGACTTTTCTAGGTGGGAAACCATTTATATGTTTTATGTGGTGCTGGGGAATTGAAGCCAAAAACTTATGCATTCTAGGCAAGTGATCTACCACTGAGCTGCACTCCCAGCCTCTAAATGATGCCACTTTATGGGACTGCTGTCATATACAACAATCCATTATCAACTGAAATGTCATCAGCAGTTAATGGACTCTGTCTTAGTTAGGGTGACTACTGCTATAATGAAACATCATGACCAAAAGCAACTTGGCGAGGAAAGGGTTTCATATAACATCAAAAGCAGTGAGGGCTGAAACTCACACAGGGCGGGAACCTGGGGGCAGGAACTGATGCAGAGGCTGTGGAGAGTTGCTACTTACTGGCTTGCTTCCCCTGGCTTGCTCAGCCTGCTTTCTTATTTATTTATTTATTTATTTATTTATTTATTTATTTATTTATTTATTTATTTATTTATTTATGTATACAGTATTCTGCCTGCATGTTTTGCCTGCAGGCTAGAAGAGGGCACCAGATCTCATTATAGATGGTTGTGAGCCACCATGTGGTTGCTAGGATTAAAGGCGTGCGCCACCGCACCTGGCAGCAACTCTTATAAAAGAAAGCATTTAATTGGGAGCTTGCTTACAGTTTCAGAGGCTTAATGCACTATTCTCACAGCAGGAAGTATAGTGGCAGGCAGGCAGGCAGACAAGGTGCTGGAGAAGTACCTGAGAGTTCTATGTCTGGATCCACAGGCAGAAGGAAGAGACTCTGGGCTTGGAATGGGCTTTTTGAAACCTCAAAGCCCTCCCCCAGTGACGTACTTCCTCCAACAAGACCACACTGCTAATCCTTTCGAGTGGTGTCATTCCCTGGTAACCGACTCCTCAAATCTATGAGCCTGTGGGGACCATTCTCATTCAAACCACCACAAGAGCCCCGGCTCTTCCTTGCCATCTGGCTTCTGCTTAGTTTCTGCCCGCAGGAAGCACTGGCTGCGATTGACTTGGGGGGGTTGAAGGAGGGAAAAGCAGCTTCCTTTCTTGGGTCATCTTAGCGGGGGCTCTAAGTAGAGGGCGACAGTGACCTGCCTTGAATGTCGAGGCAGGAGAGAGAGAGAGGCAGGCAAGGGTCCCGAGAGCTGTCCTGGGTTGTCCCAGTAATAGATGTACTTGGTGTGGTTTCTCCTGAAGTCCACAGCTCAAGGCTGTATCCATGTCTGGCCATAGTATCTAGGGGAGGCACCGGTGGGGAAATGGATGTAAGGGGACAATGGAGTAACTCCCCATGCTGAGACTTCATGCTTGGCACCCCAGTTCTAGTCAGACACATCAGCCCTACTAGGATGCAGTGGGACAGTTGAGGACAGGGACAAGATTTGAGTCAGAGGAACGAGGTGTAGCCAGAGTACAAGGTTGTAATCCAGATGGGACAACCCCTCCTTAAAATCCATGGGAGGGAGATCACTGGAGGTTCCAAGCCCCGTGGCATGGCAAGCAGCAGCTCTGGAGCAGACTATGGCAGCAAGGTCTTGGGGCTTTAGGTAGTCCAGGGATACACTGGCTAGAGGAGATGGAAAAACAGCGTGCCTGCCAGATGGATGCGGTCCACGGGCAAGAGGCCTTTCTCTGCTACTCCAGTCCCCAGAGCATGTAAGCTTAGGCTGGGTTACTGTAGGGAACGGGGGTGTGTGCAGGGAATTGGGGGGGGTGGGCAGTGGCAGGGCAGTTGAGAGTGTTGTAAGCTTAGGCTAGGTTACTGTAGGGAACGGGGTATGTGCAGGGAATTGGGGGGGGGGGCAGTGCCGGGGCAGACCCTGGTTGAGAACTGTTGTCATCAGCGTGCTTGTAGCTCTTGGGGGCAACCGAAGAGACTGTGAGGTCCCTGACTAACTCTTCATGCAAGGGTAGAAATGGGAGTCCTTAGCTAAACTCTCCAAAGAGGTGGGGAAGAGTGGTGGAGGGTCCCAGTGGTAGTCTAATCAGGGCCCAGGGTAGGGCTTGTATCCTTGTCCACGTGGGGACTGAACACCAAGTGGCCACAGAGGACGCTATGCAGTTCTTTGCCAAGTAGGAAAGTCAGCCCACCTCCAGAGATGCGCTTTTACTTAACCTGGCCAGTAAGTTCAAAAACTGCCCCAATGGCGGCCATGCTGAAGTCACACACAGCCTGATGTATTAGACAGAGGGTGTCCCTGTCAAGATCCCAACCCAGGAGACCAGAAAGTCGAGTCCCAGTCCATAGGACATCCTACATACTCCTGCCTTACTGATCTTCCAGGGCCATGAGGTGCAGGGCAGAAGTGGGAGAGTAGGAGAGGTGGGGAGCGATGAAGGGGGGGAGGGAAGATAGGAAATTTAGAACGGGGTGTGTAGGGAAAGGAAATCTGATTGGGGAGTGGGTGAACTTGGAGAGGAGGTGGGGTTCACTCCCCACCAGAGAGGGGGTGGGGAATGGTCCACGAGAGCCGACCCATTTATCCTATGTCTCTGCTGTTGGACTGTGCCTGTGAGGTTGGCCGTCACAGGACCAAAGAGTAGGTGACAACTGTGGTGTGGCCAGCCTCCCAGGGACTGCCTGTCCGAGACCTCACAGTTCCGGGTCCAGTTGGATTCTGGTACCGGTCCTGTCTAGGCCTACTCTGAGCCTCAGCTTCCTCATTCTGACAATAGAGGAAATAATTGAGCACCTGCTGTATGCCAGACACTGTGCTGGGCTGGAGACACTGTAGAAAGTAGGGACTGGGACCCTTTTGAGCTCAGATGAGATGTACCAGTCTGGTCATGTGCCCCCTCACCCTGGTTCATTCCAGCCTTTGGGCTCCCAAGTCTGAGCTGGAGCCCACCCCCACCCAGATCTCCTGTCCCTTTTCCGGGCTTTGCCTTCTGTAGGTGAGCACCTCTTGCCCGTGAGCCTATGGGAGCCAGCCCACAGCTGTCTGCCTCATTTTCTCCTTTACCAAAGGGATCCCCTTCACCTTATTTCTGCCCCTCCCCATGCTTGGTGGAATCCAGGCCCTTGTCCCTATCTGGGTGAGCCAACAGATGGCACTGGGTTTTAGAGTCCAGCCCAGTGGTGGCTCTCTGTTCTCTGTGTTTTCCACCATGCCCTAGGAAAGCCACACATCTGTTTACTCTTGGCCTGTTTCTCTCTAGAACATGGGCTAACATCCTTTGTGGGGCTCTCCTATCTCATGAACCCTTACCTAGGACTGCTCAATATAAAAGACTTTTTTTTTAATTGAGCTGAGGATTGAACCCAGGGCCTTGAGCTTGCTAGGCAAGCGCTCTACCACGGAGCTAAATCCCCAACCCGACTTTTTTTTTTTCTTTTTTTCTAAAGCTGCTATGATCATTCTGTATTGGTTCTGTGCCTTCCCAGCATCCTCTGCATTCCCTCCAACCACGCATGCCTGGCCTGGCCACGCCCTCATTCATCCACTGGCTTCAGAGACTGGTTGGGAATCACTATTCAGAGATAGAGATGGGGCCCATTCACCCATGAGCTGTGCTGGGGGCATTCTCTGGGAATACTGAGAAAAATTCTTGCTCTTTGCACAGGATTTGAAGTAACTCCTTATCTAGAAGCCCAGGAAGAAAATGCAACAGAGAGAGAAGCCAACAGATGGGAGGTGACAACCCTGTGGCCATCCTTGGAGCACAGCGCAGGTTGCCCTGAAGCCCATTCCTGGAATTTTTCAGCTGCTCATACAATAGTTATCAAACACATTTGTGGTCTGGTTTGTTTGTTTTTTGAGAAAGAGTCTCATGTATCCCAAGCTGCCCCCAGACTCTTTATGTAGTCAAGGATTACTTTGAGCATCTAAGATTATTTTTTTCCTTAGGTGTATGGGTGTGACTGTGTGTGAGTATGTGCCCCTGAATACAAGTGTCCACAGAGGCCAGAAGAGGGCGTTAGATCCTGTGAAGCTGGAGTTCTCGGAGGTTGTGAGCTGCCTTAAGTGGGTGCTGGGAACCGAACACAGATCCTCTGCAGGAGCAGCATGCACTCTTAACCGCAAGCCATCTCTACAGCCCATGCTTTGAACTTCTGGTCTGTACCTCCTAAGTACTGGGACTACAGGCATGCACCACTATGTGACGCCTTGGCACTGGGGTGGAACCCAGGGCCTTGTGCATGCTAAACAGACACTCTACCAACTGAATTACATCCCCCACCCTCAAACACTCCAATTACTAGGGCTAGAGACCCCACCTCACAACACATTCTTGCTTCAGGCTGTCCCATTTGCTTGTTTCTCTTGCCCACACCCTTTTCATTGTCTCCTGCACCCTCTTGGCTCTAGGGGTCTCCTCCGTGAGTCCTGCCCTGACCCGTGTTCCAAACGACACGCCAATAGATCTTCCACTTCCTGGTGTTTTCCTCCTCAGCACTGACGTTCTCTATGGAACACTTCATCATTTTGCTAAGTCTATCTCTCCATCAGACTCTCGCTTCCACAGGGAAGAAGAGGTCAGCATCTGCAGGGGCCGCAACAGGCCCTTGATGACTTGGACAGGGATGAGCTGACTGTAGGTGACCTGGTGTTGGACTCTGAGGCACTGGCAACCACCATGATGGTTTGAAGGTTGCAGAAGGAGCCGGCCATCTGAGAAGCCCTCAAGGAGGGCACAACGAGTAACTGCTGTGACCAATGAGTTCTCTGTAGACTTATTAGCCTGGGTTCATTTGTCAGAGGATGATGGTCAATTCCACTCTTTAAAACCTTCTCCCATATGATGCTTGGCAGCTTTCAGGACCCCAGAGATGCCTCCAGAGGGTGCAAGGGGGCACCAGGGTTGTGTAGCATAAATTGTGGGAACTGGATGGTGATGTTGATGAGGATGTCAACAGTGGGCAGTGCATTAGTCAGGAATCTCTAGAGTCACAGAACTTATAGAGTGAGTCTCTCTCTATATATAAAGGGGATTTATTGGACTGACTTACAGGCTGTGGTCCAGCTAATCCAACAATGGCTAGCTGTGAATGGAAAGTCCAAGAATCCAGGAGTTTCTCAGTCCACAAGGCTGGGTGTCTCAGCTGATCTTCTGTATATGCTGGAATCCTGAAGAAGCAGGCTCCAGTGTCAGTGAAGGAATGGATGTGCTAGCAAGGCGAGGGCAACCAGGCAAAGAGCAAAAGCTTCCTTCTTCCATGTCCTTATATAGGCTTCCAGCAGAAGGTGTAGCCCAGATAAGGTGTGTCTTTCCTCCACAAGATCTGGAAATGAATGTCTTCCTACTTCAAAGGTCAGGACTGGAAATGGATCCACCCATTTCAAACCAAGCAAAATATATCTCACGGGTGTGCCCTCCATTTCTGGACTGTAGTTCATTTCAGATGTAGTCGAGTTGTCAATGAGGAATAGCTGTCGGGCAGCGTTTGTTTTCAGGCCTGTTTTAACATTTACAACAGTCCCAAGAGGTGAAGAAAAGAATGAGGGGATAGAAGGCACCCAGCTATGCCCAGACGGAAAGGAGTTGAGTCACAGTGTGGGGAGGCAATCCAGGAGGAGCCCTGGTGGAGGAGGCTGTCCTTGTGGCTGGGGGTCTGGGGTAAAATTAAGTGTGGCCTCTCTGCAAGGCTGAGGCTCCACACTTTCCCTTCCCAGGGCACCTGCCAGATGTTTCCTTGCTGAAGCCAGGTGTTCCCTTAGCTATGGAGCCAAACCTGGCCTGCCTAGCTTCAGCTACCCCCCCCACACACACACACACAGGCCCCTCTCACCCAGTGTGAGGCTAAAGGAAATTTCCTAGAGGAAGCCACATTGCCTCTCTAACCTGGAGGCGTGAGGGCATGTGATCAATTCCTTCCTAGACTCTGGGTCCACTGTGAGTGTTTGCTGGAACCTTCTAGATGTTCAGCACACAACTTCCCAGGCCCAGTTCCCAAGCACTCATCAGCTCTTCCCTCTGAAGTTGAAAGGACGCACCTCCCCTTGCCCTCTCCCCACAATGGAACACACGCCCTTATCCGTGGCGATCTGCAGTCTCTTCTGAGAGGTGGGCACACAGGGGCTGCTGCCACCACACAGTTTCCAGTCACAGGTCTCTGGGACAGGAAGGGGCATGGAGTTTGTGGCTTGTGGCTTGCAGAGGCCTGGAGTCCCCTTCTCTGGGACACCAGAGATTCACACCCAGCTAAGGGGTTCCTCCCATCCAGCCAGGGAGCCCCCAGCCTGCTGCCCCTCATGCAGCCTGTGCAGTCCTCAGCTGCCTAGGAGGCCACCCCGTTCCTCCAAGGTAATTTGCTAAGTTTTCTCCTCCTGTATCCATCAGTGTGTGAGCCATGGGGACAATCCTACCTGGATATGGTACTTTCATTGATTTTTCTCTATTCATTCACATTCTCTCGCTCTGTTATTTGTTTGGCGTGTTTAGTGGTGTGTGTGTGTGTGTGTGTGTGTGTGTGTATGCTGTGGTACATGTGGGGGGTCAGACAACTTGCAGGAGGTGATTCTTCTCTCCTTCCACCACATGGCTCAGGGGGCTCTGTAGCTTGAGTTTTCCTGCCTGGCCCACGGTCAGGACAAATCTCTTTCACCTGCCAGTCCCACAGCTGCTCAGACCCAACCAAGCAAACACAGAGACTTATATTGCTTACAAACTGTATGGCCGTGGCAGCCTTCTTGCTAACTGTCCTTATATCTTATATCAATCCATTTCTATAAATCTATACCTTGCCACATGGCTCGTGGCTTACCGGCATCTTTACATGCTGCTTGTCCTGGCGGTGGCTGGCAGAGACTCCCTCTGCCTTCCTGTTCTTTTAATTCTCTCTGTTAGTCCCGCCTATACTTCCTGCCTAGCCACTGGCCAATCAGTGTTTTATTAGCAACACATTTGCCATACAGAACATCCCACAGCAGGGCTCAAACTCAGGAGGTCGGGCTTGGCAGCAGGCACCTTTACCCACTGTACCATCTTGCCATGCCCCTTCTGGTCTTTGTGTTGTTGTTTGCCAGAAAGAATCTCATTGTGTAGCCCTGGCTGTCCCGGAACTCTCTGTGTAGACCAGGCTGGCCTCAGACACACAGGGATCTACCTGCCTCTGCCTCCTAAGTGCCGGAATTAAAGGCGTGCGCCACCACACCTGGCCTCTTGTTTTTTAAGAGAGAGTCTCCCACTAATTCAGGCTGGTCTCGAACTTACAGAAAAGTCTTCCTTCTCCCTCCTCCCAAGGGCTGAGGTTAGAGGCATGAGCCGCTGACGACATGTTATTTGACTTTTTTTTTTAACCTCCTTCATCGGAAAATGGGTTAAAAAGCACATATAATTGTAAAGTACTCACAACATTGTCTGCTTCTTTCCTGCTCCATGTGATGCTGATGCCGTGAGTTCTCTCTTCAGTCACCGGCTATCTTCTCTTGATGCAGGAACAGAGCACTAGCTTACAGAGACTTTCTGCATCTTGGATTTTACTCTATATGTGGAGAAAGGGAAAGCCGAGAAGGATTGGTGTAAAACAGAAGAACCCTGGCCAGGAGCCTCCTCCTGAATGGGGAGGGGTCTTAGGAAGTTGATCACAGTAGATCCCCTGTGAGGAGGTACTGAGAAGGGAGATCTGGGATGGGGCACCCAGGAGCACAGCCCCACTGCCCATGTGAGAGAGGTTCTTCCCGGGGAGGGTCCCTAAGGCCGTCCAGCTGGACAGACTTTCAAACACCTCCCAGAGTGTCTGTCCAAGTGGCGAGGAAGTGGCGGGGGAGAGAGGCCCCCAGAGGCCTTGGGGTACCGGAGTGAGTGCTGCAGGCTACTGCTATGGGCTAGATATAGGGGGTGGGTCCTGACCTCTGGGCGGGTGGATGCCATGATGGGGCTGGGCAAGCATAGAGAAGTGAGGACAGGGAAGAAGCTGTGGTTAAGATGGGAGACCTATGTGGGGCTGGACTGGAGTGTGTGGGTGTTGGGGGGCGCCTGTCTGCATGTCCCAACCCCATAGCCAGTTCTTCCCCAGAGCACCTCTAGAAGTGCCCTGCCATCTTGGGTTTTTCTAGTTGAACATCAGCTTAGCTCTGGAGTTCCAGTGGACTCACCAACCCCAGCTTTAGGGCACTGCCCAAGTGGGGTCCCCTTTCCAGCCTGCCTGTAGAATGTCAGTCCTCTAGGGTTCCACCAGAGGCCGGCTCCAGTATGCTTCCTCTAGGGAGAGGAAAGCTGGGCTCTGTGCTGCCAAGATTTCTGTCTCCTTGACACAAACTATAGTCATCTGAGAGGTGGAAACCTCCATTGAGAGAATGTCTCCATAGATTGGGCTGTGGCAGGCCTGTAGGGCATTTTCTTAATTAGTGATTGATGGGGGAGGGTCCAGCCCATTGTGGGTGGGGCCACCCCTGGGCTGGTGGTCCTGGGTTCTATTTGAAAACAGGCTGAGCAAGCTATGGGGAGCAAAGCCAGTAAGCAGCACCCCTCCATGGCCTCTGCATCAGCTCCTGCCTCCAGGTTCCTGCCCTGCTTGAGTTCCTGTCCTGACTTCAGATCATCCACTGTGATGTGGAAGTGTAAGCCAAATAAACCCTTTCCTCCTCAAGTTGCTTTGGTCATGGTGTTTCATCTCAGCAGGAGTAACCTTAACTAGGACGGGCACACTCTGCGGACCCCTCCTTTCCAGAATTTACCCCTCTCTCTCAGCACTCCAGGTCCCTGCCTCTCTCCCTCAGGTCAGGGCTCACTGTGGACAGCAGCAGCCTGCGCCCAGGAGCCTAGGAATTCTGGCTGCTGCAATCCTCGCCTTCTTCTTCTGTTCCCGACCCCTTGTGGCTGACACTGCATGGCCCCCCGGAAATGCGCTCTGCCCCGCCAGGAGCGTGTGGCCTGTGATTTTCCTTGAACACAGCATTTTGTTGCTTTGACGTCAACTTCAAACACAGCTCTCTTTCCTGTCTTCGCATCAAGGAAATAGGTTGAGCTGCAGAGAAAGCTGTTGGTGAGAAAAAAGAGCTCCGGGGGACACCAGGCCTTCCGGCTAGGCCTTGCCGTGCCCCGTGAAGCTGTGGTACTGCCGGGGGTGTCCAGGTGAGTGGCCATTTTCTGGCTTTTGCCCCATGCATGGTTACCATGACCATTCAAGGTGACCGGAGCACCAGGTGACCGGAGGGAGGGTGAGTGAACTGGGTGTCCCTGTCTTACCCTCACTTCTGTGTGACGAGGGTGCGGACCACAGGGCCTGAGGCTGGGCTGGGGTAGGCCCTAGCAGTGGGGACAGGTCCACAGGTGGCCTCCTGGCTTGGATCACATAGCATGTGGTCAGGCCGCTGGGATGGAGCAGTGAAGACTCACCTTACTTCAGGGGGTGGAGGGACATTGTCCCATCAGTTAACAGATGCTCAGAGTGCTGGATTTGGAGACCCATCTCTGGCCCCCAGCAGCCCAGCTCTCCAGGCCTTGACAGTCCAAGTAATTCAACTGCAGTGTTGGGGTCTTTGGGGACATGGAGTCCCCTGGGGCTTGGATCAACTCTGAATTCTGTTCTGTATGGATGTTAATTGGGGACATCAGTGTTCAGTTTCAATTGGGCCTGAGAGACTGTGGGTCAGATTGGGAGGGAGGGAGCGTGACATCAGCCTTTCTAAGACTCAGTTTCCCCAGCTGAGGGATGGGAGTAATGGTTCCCATGGAGCAACTGTGCCGAGGAGCAGGGTAAGCGGAGTAGCTCCTAAAGGATGTCACACAGCCCCGTAAGGGAACAGCTGGCCTTGTTCTCAGTGTGGCAGTGAGTGGCGGCTGTAATAGAAAACTGGATGTGTGGACGTGCCTTGAGGAGCCAGGCACAGACAAGAGCAGAAGATCTGACAGACGGTGACCATGGTGGCCATCAGGGCTGGGATGTGGGAGGCTGTGGCTGTGGAAGGCTCCCCTCCCAGGTACTTGATGCAGCCTGGGGAGGGCGGTGGAAACCTAGGAACAGGAACTTTCTAGCAGGGAGGAATAACTGGAAACATGAAGCATGTGGCCAGGACAAGGGCATGGGGGTGCCTAAGGCCCCTGAGCAAGTCTACTGTGCCCCATGTGCTAGTGGGTGAAGCCCCCACACCTACTCCCAGACCTTCCTGTGACCTTCATGTTTGCCAGGTTCTTGAAGGGGTGCCCCTGCCCATCACAGCCGATTATCGTCCTTGGCTCCCCCGTATTCGTGGCCAATGAAAATGCAAAAATTCTGTACTTGCGGCATGCAGGGGATAAAGATGTCAGCATATTGATACATGTGTACCATATTTAGTGGTGAAGGGCAGTGAGCTGGGCTTGGAATGGAGCGCCACGGGGAGGCTGTGTTAGAGGGAGGTCAGGGAACAGATCTGAATGAAGTGGAGGAAGAGGGCGGAAGCAGCACAGAGGCCCTGAGCATCGCTGCAGCCCCACAGAGGGAGGGACTTGAGCAAATAGCCTAAGGGGGCTCCCATGGCTGAGAGAAGGCGGAGTAGGTGTGCTAACACAGGAAGGAGCCAGGCCCTGTGCTTGGCACCTGGAGTCTGCAGCTCCACCGTTCTGAGCATCGTCCCTAGTCTCGTCTAAGAGCAGTGGGGAGCTCAGCTCTCCGCCTCAATCCACACCGCTGCTGCCGTTTACTAGAAGATCTGAGACCGTGTGATTCAAATCTACCCTGTGTCAGGAAAACCAGGAAGTGGGCTGTCACCCTCAAGGCATATTCAGTACATCTAATTGCGGTCACTGGTGCTTATCATGTAATCAAGATGGCACCCTACTGAGTGACAAATACCTGTGCCACGTCTGTTGTGGAGAGCTCAGAGTGGCCTAGGAATTAAGCAAGCATGGCTTCAGGGAGACTCTGGGTAATGGGGGGTCAGAGGGAGAGGGCTGGGGAGAGCACCAGGACCTAGAACAGAGACCTGGTGATTGTGGATGAGTGAGAGGAAGTATGTGAGACAGAGTGTAGTGAGACATGCCTGTAACCTGAGCACTTGGGGGGCAAAGGCAGGAGGACCGTAAATTCAAGGTCAGCCTGGAATATAGCAAGGCTTTGTTTCAAGAAAATAAAGTGTGAGCCGGGCGGTGGTGGCGCACGCCTTTAATCCCAGCACTCAGGAGGCAGAAGCAGGTGGATCTCTGAGTTCGAGGCCAGCCTGGTTTACAGAGTGAGTTCCAGGACAGCCAAGGCTACACAGGGAAACCCTGTCTTGAAACCTGCCCACAAAAGAGGAGGCCCGGGGGACTAGGACTATAGTTGAGTGGTAAGAGCTTGTTACACCAGGAGATGAGCTCGTCAACGTGGCCACCGAGGGCAATGCCAGCTCCAGTGTCAATGGTGGAGGCATGTGGGTCTGTTAGCAGCAGACAACCTGTTCTTCAGTATAGCCCAGGATGCCTTTCAGGAGACCCTCTGATGCCTGTTTCACCAGCTGGATTTGGCAACCAGGTGGCCCGGTCAGATCCACGGCAGACGTATTAGTGGTACACCCGTGGAAGGGCCGTGAGCTTCCTGCTCAGTGCTGGGATGATTTACAACCTTCACAGTGCCAGTGAATGCAGAGATGATGTCCTGGGCATTCTCAGGGCCTCAGGCCACGGTTTCCCAGAGGGATCATCCATAGTCTTCTGGGTGGTGGTGATGGCATGGAGTGTGGCCGTGAGTCTCTGAAGAATATCAAAGTTGTCATGGATGATATTGACCAGGGCGGGCTGAGCAGTTGGTGGGGTGCACTGCTGGCAATCTTGAATGAGTCAACCTACCTCTTGTGGTTCACACCCACTGTAAACATAGGGGCATCAGCCTAAGGGGCAGAGATGATGATCCTCTTGACTCCACACTTCAAGTGTGCTCTGGCCTTCTCCACGGTGGTGAAGACACCGGTAGAATCCACAACACACTCGGCACCAGCGTCACCCGGTCTGATGTTGGTGACCTCTCACTCTGGAAGATGGAGATGACCTTCCCGTTGATGAGTTTCCCCCGCTCCCAGCCTTGACTGTGCCCTGGAACTTGCCATGGGTAGAGTCATACTGGAACAATGTAGACCATGTGGTGAGGTTAATGAAGGGGTCATTGATGGCGACAGTATCCACTTTGCAGAGCAGAAGGCAGCCCTGGCGACTAGGTGTGCAATCCAGCTATGTCCATTTACTCTGGCCTTCACTGTTGTGTCTCGGGGCACTGCGGGAGGATATGTGGCTATAATCCTAGAATGGGAAGGATCAAAGACCATAACAGGCTTCTTAACCCAAGCCCTGCCTGCTTTCCTCCCCAACTAAGCCCTTGGGTCAGCCCAGGCTGGACCCAGGGTCCTGGTGGGTTTGAAGGACACAACTTAGGACAGACAGGTGTGGTGAACTGGCCCTGAGTCTTGGTTCACACTGGGAGGCTGTGGGTGAACCGGCTCTTGGGAGCAGCTCTGCCACACTGGCCTGGCCTGCAGATGGGAGACGGCATAAAGACCTGTGCCAGCATCTTGCTCCTAGCCCTTCATCTTCTGCCTCTGTCTTCCTCTGATGGTCTCAGCATCTCTGGCTACAGTGTCTCTAAAGACTGGGCCACCATATTGCATGAACAGGATGAGGATGGACCAGAAAGGCCAGAGAGGTGGGTGCAGACACAGGGATCCAGGGCCCCCCACCATACTGGCTGCCTGTCGGCAGGGCAGTATTATCATAATAACTGTGACCAGTAGTGGGACAGTGGGTGGAGTAGAAACAGGGTAAACTCCTGCCTCTGGGCCACCTTGGCCTTTGGTCTTAGATACCAATCTTGGCTTGTAGCCTTGGACTAGACTCTGAGAACCAGCCTTCCCCAGATCCTCTTCTATAACCAACTTCTGACTACCCAGGCTGCACCTGTGGCCCTGTAGGGCAGAGATGCTCAAACCACGTGACTGACAGCTTCCTGCCACAGTTTCCTGCTCCAGAGACCAGTCTTGTTACAGACCCTACCACCAGACAAGCCGCTCCCCTCTGCCCCCTGCCCCCCCATCCTTCAGCCTTACACACTGTAAAGCAGCTTTAGGAGTTGCCCAGGAGGGGATATCTGGGTTTGGGGAGACAGAGAAGGCCAGGGAGGACACATTTTGTGGAGTGTTGCAGGGGTGAACATCTGGAAGTAAGTCCAAGGAAGCAAGTAACCCAGCCTGGTTGGGGCAGAGGGTGGAGGAGTTTCGATCCAACGAGGGAGGCATAAGTCGGTTCTCAAGCAGAAGAGGCTGTGGTGAAGAATCACCTAGGAACAGCTTGTGGACCCCAGAGCTCAGCTCAAGTGGAAACCGACTGTGGGGGCTCAGCTAACCACAGGCATTCTGCGAGTGAGATCTGCATCTCCGTTTGTATTAATAGAAACAGTTGGTAGAGATCAAAGGAGGTATTGGGAACCAAACGAACATCAGGCTAGAGATCTGGCTTGGGGGAGAGGTGTGTGTACAGCCTGTGAGGTTGCAGACGGATGACAAAAAGGGGGGGCAAGAGTGCGGGAAGGAGGGGGGGGGGGGGGGTGGGAAAGAGAGAGAGAGAGAGAGAGAGAGCACAAACAAGCCCATAGGAAGTATCAGGACCCAAGGGGGCTAAGCTAGGGAGTTTGCAAGGACCAGAGAGATGTAAGGCCGAACAGGAGGGAGGGGGCATGATACCCATCACTCAGAGGACCTGGCATTGAAGAGCGGGTGCTTCTTACACCCTGTTGATGATGGTGTTGGTGCAGAGTAGCCAGGGGTGGAGCAGGACACCAGGCTGGATGAGAGGCGGGTGGAAGTCTGAGAGGGGCAGACAGGGGTGGAGCCAACCTGGCCCACGTAAGTTTTCCTGCTCCTGTTTCTGCTGACATTTGCAGCATGTCTAAACCTCCCAGCTACCCTTCCAGCCCACACAGAGTGGTCCACAGACCACGCCATGGAAGATCTCTGATCCGATGAATGTGTGCAATCGAAAGACTATTCCCCAATTCCTTCAGGCCCCTGTGGTCACCCCCACCCGATGCCACTGACATGGTCTCCACACTGCAGTTCTGGTTGGAGCCTGGTTCACAGTCGCTGTGCCCGCTCACTCTGCATGCTGCTGTGCCCTCCACTCTGTAGGCACCCGCTTCTCTTTACCTGTTGGGAAATAGTTACAGCACTTTCAACTTTTGACAGTTATGAATAGAATTACTATAAGCCTCCCAAGTGCAGGGATCACAGGTGTGTGTCATTATGCCAGTTTAGACATCACCCTTCTCCAGGTAGAAACAGACAGCACTGCTGATCATGTGGGCTTCTGATCACTGCTTGCCACTGACTGTTGGAGGTGGGCATCCAGAGACCTGTCAAGCCTGGCTTCCCATCCCGTATTTGTGCCTTGTGATCAGCAGCCCCCAGCTGCCCAGACCGAGGCCTTGACCTGGTCCCATCCAAGCATCTTTCTCAGCCTCAGCCACCATCTCTGCCCATCCCTGGACACATCTACCAAGCCTAATGCTTCTACCCCCTGCCCTTGTGTGTATAAGAAGGACACTGAGTCCCTTCTTTATCACAGTTTATGCCCAAGAGGCCTTCGTGGGTCAACTAAGTAGATAACAAGTGATTGTTATGATGAACTAACTTTCCTCCCCAACATTGCATAAAAACAAGAATAGAGAGAATGGAAAGAATGAATTGTCTTTTCCTGCTCACCCCTGGATTCTACAGATATTTTGCTCCGCTTCTCATAGAGATTGGCTCTCATTATTCACAGATTCCGTGTTTGAGAATTCACCTGCTGGCTGAACTTTGCAATCCTCAAAATAATGTGGTGTTTTCCCACAATTTGTAGATACACACAGAACGGAAAGAATATTGAGTCACTGATGATCACGTCACCACTGAGCATGAGCCATATGGGGCTCTTGTTTTTATGGGGTGGCACATTTCCTGGGCCTTCCCATGCCAGGCAGATGCTCTACCACAGAGGTCCAGCTCTAGCCCATCAATGTGTATTCAATAAGGCACGCGCGCGCACACACACACACACACACACACACACACACGGTACAGACAGCTGTGATGGGAACCTGCTGATGGTAGGCAAATGCTGAAGAGGATGAGACAGGAGGATCACAAGTTCAAGGCCAGCCTAGGCCGTACCTTTATGCCTGGTGTACTGGCACAGGTTTATAATCCTAGTACATGGGAGGTGGAGGCAGGAGGATCAGGAATTCAAACAGTCTCAGCAACATAGTGAGTTCAAGGCCAACCTGGGCTATATGAAACCCCACATCAACCTCCCTCCCCAATAGTTACATATTGGCCACATGGCCAGGGAATCTAATCTACTGCTCTTCAGTAGTCTCTAATTCAGTGTTTGCAGAGATTTTTCTAGAATTACTGTGCATAACAAGAGTTGACAACCTCCTTACCCATCCCTCCTCCTCTGTTGTCTATACTGTAGATGTTTTTCAACACTACAGTCACGGCACCCACCACAGCCTGAACATCTGCATGCAGATCTGCAACTGGGGCTCAGTACTGAGTAGTTCTCCCTGAAGGAGCAAATATAATGAATCTTTAGTGCACACTGGGTTTTGATTAATTCAAACACTGGTGTACCCCAAGCCCTAACAGGACAGGACACTAGCATCACACCAGGCACTCCAGGGTAGACAGTTGTAAACTATTTGCCTATCAGATTCTATCTATCTATCTACTCTATCTATCTATCTATCTATCTATCTATCTATCTATCAATCATCTACTTTATCTATCTATCTATCTATCTATCTATCATCTATCTATCTATCATCTACTTTATCTATCTATCTATCTACTTTATCTATCTATCTACTTTATCTTTCTATCTATCTTTCTATCTATCATCTATCTATCTATCTATCTATCATCTACTTTATCTATCTATCTATCTATCTATCCATCCATCTATCTACTCTATCTATCTATCTATCTATCTATCTATCTATCTATCTATCTATCTATCTATCTATCTATCTATCTATCTATCTACTTATCTATCTATCTATCTATCTATCTATCTATCTATCTATCTATCTACTTTATCTTTCTATCTATCTTTCTATCTATCTATCTATCTACTTTATCTATCATCTATCTACTTTATCTATCTATCTATCTACTTTATCTATCTATCTATCCATCCATCTATCTACTTTATCTATCTATCCATCTCTATCTATCTATCTATCTATCTATCTATCTATCCATCCATCCATCAATCTATCCATCCATCCACCCATTGATCCACCCACCCACCCACCCATGCATCCATCCATCCATCCATA
This sequence comes from Peromyscus aztecus, assembly GCA_902168405.1. Lineage (NCBI taxonomy): Eukaryota > Metazoa > Chordata > Mammalia > Rodentia > Cricetidae > Peromyscus > Peromyscus aztecus. The sequence continues at coordinate 6,334 of CABHPQ010174242.1, read as the reverse complement.
CACCTATACATCTATATACACATCCATACATCCCAGGCTGACCTTGAATTCATGTGAGCCTCCTGCCTCAGCCTCCCAAACGCTGGGATTACAGACAGGAGCCACCATGCCTGTCTCCCCATCCCTCCTTCCACCCCCCCACTTTTCTTTTCTCCCCCAACTACACGTCTCATTTTGTTTAACGGCTGCCTCAGAACTAACATCAGAGTTCAATCCTGACTCTTAACCATCTCTCTGGGGATGGATATTCAGATTAACTCATCCTTTCTGAAACTGGTTCAGCAAAGCCGAGGGGCAGGGCAAGGGGAATTATAGAGGCCGAGGGCACCCACTGGGAAGTGGAGAAGGCTGGGGCCAGGTTCTCTGATGAGCTGCTTGTTAGCCTTGCTCTGCCTGACTCTCTCCCCTCATGGTTTTTGAGGAGGTGGCTCTTCCTCATCCTTCTGCTCTGGGCTCAAAGGAGGTGGCCATTCTAGCTATAACCTCTTTTCTCTCTAACACCACTCTTAAAAATCCTGACCTCAATCTGCAACGGTAATGGTCATTCTTGTCTATCACATTACTGACCGCTGCCTCCTCAGCTTATGTGGCTTTCAAGAGAGCAGGGAACGACAATATTTTATAGATAACATCCTCAGCATCTAGCTTGAAACGCAACAAAACAAAACAAAACAACCCATGTGTTTGGGAAATGAAGGGTCGGTTCAGGCATAGGGACCTCTAGAGTGTCTGGATGCTCTGTGCACGGGATTCTGAAAAGTCCGACGTGGGTTTCAGACCCGGATGGGTGCCCAGGACACTGCCACTCCTCTCTGGAACCGACTCCGGTGCAAAGATGAGGTGCCTCTGGCTATACCCCATAGATGTCCATCCTCGTGGGCTCTCTCCGGCCCCGACGGCCGGGGTTTGGGAAGGTCTGCGGGCCCTGACGCTTTTCTGCATGCCTTTCCGCACCCATAGGGCCCGGAGATGCCCGACCCCGCGGCGCACCTGCCCTTCTTCTACGGCAGCATCTCGCGCGCCGAGGCCGAGGAGCACCTGAAGCTGGCAGGCATGGCCGACGGGCTGTTCTTGTTACGCCAGTGCCTGCGCTCGCTGGGGGGCTACGTGCTGTCGCTGGTGCACGACGTGCGCTTCCACCACTTTCCCATCGAGCGCCAACTCAACGGCACCTACGCCATCGCGGGCGGGAAGGCGCACTGCGGCCCAGCCGAGCTCTGCCAGTTCTACTCGCAAGACCCCGACGGGCTGCCCTGCAACCTGCGGAAGCCGTGCAACCGGCCGCCCGGCCTGGAGCCGCAGCCCGGGGTCTTTGACTGCCTGCGCGATGCCATGGTGCGCGACTACGTGCGCCAGACCTGGAAGCTGGAGGTGAGGGCGTGGCCAGCAGGGGCGTGGTTAGAGGGGCGTGGTCGGGTTGTGGGCGGGGCCTGAAGGCTGGAGAGGCATGATGCGTCTTCACTGGCTTGCAAGATGCTCCAAGGTCTGGGATTTGGAAGCAAGTGTAGGACTTGGTTGAGCCCGTGACCTGGGAGGAGGACATTAGGTCCGGGCTTGGTGGTGATGGTGGTAATTTGTCTTGCGTAGCCTGAGCGATGCTGTGGTGCTCCACTATGATAGGCTAAAAGGTCGAGGCGCCTCCTGGGCTTGCAGGTGACAGAGAGGACCATGAAGGGCGGGCGTGTGCCCTACAGTAGGATGGCAGACAGGGACGGTGGGCTGTAGTTCACATCATGTGCTGCCTGAGCTGGAAATTGTGTAGAATCTTGAAGTTGATGAGCTCCGGGCTGGGCTAGGCGGTGAGGCCTGGCTAAGGTGTCCCCCTGGTTGGGTTAGGAGGGAGACCTTAGAACTAGTGGAGGTTAGTTACGCTTACCGCCTGCAGATGCACCCTAGTTGTGCTGAGTGGGGTGGGTTCTGAAGAGTCTAGAGATGCAAGCCGGTTCCGGTGGCTGTCCACTTGGCCACGCCCACAACGCTCCTCTCCTCTCCTTCAGGGCGATGCACTAGAACAGGCCATCATCAGCCAGGCTCCCCAGGTGGAGAAGCTCATTGCCACCACAGCCCATGAGCGGATGCCCTGGTACCACAGCAGCCTGACTCGCGAGGAGGCCGAACGCAAACTCTATTCCGGCCAGCAGACCGACGGCAAGTTCCTGTATGTGGGACACGGTGGGGTTCCAGGTGATGAGGGGGCCGGGTGGGCTGAGACCTGAGTGTGCACCCGGGCCTATAGGGCGACTGTGTCTCTGTGCGCATGCGCAGGGGTACTTGGGTACGGTAACGTCCTCGCAGTGAACTGGAAGGACTCCCAAAGTTGGCGCATCTGTGTTGAGCCCAGCTTTTTGCCATCCGCAGGCTGTGGGACTTGGGCTGGGTAGCAGGCAATGATATGACTAGACAGAGGTGACTGTCTCAAGGAGACGGGAACTCAACAGAACCCTCGTCAGATGGAGGTGAACGCTGTGTGGGGTGGGTGGGAAGGGGCTACAATGAGGCCGCCGAGGGAGGCTTACTGAGAAGACAACTTCAGAATGTGAGAAGGTGAAAGAGGACCTGCAGAAGGAGGGTTGAAGGTAGATCATGATGCTTAGCAGGTAAGAGGACCTGGGTTCGACTCCCACCCCAGAAAAGCCAAACCAAACAACATAGAAAAGATGGTTTGGGGTGCAGGGTGCTTCTAACAAACCTGGTGGCCAGGTGAAAAGGTCCAGAGGCAGGAATTAACTTGGCATGTTGGAGGAAACTGAGGCCGGTGTCCCTGAAGTCATTAGTGAGGGGGGTGGCCCTGGCTTTTATACTGAGAGAGGTAGAGGCTCTGGGGGCTCGGGGATGTTGAAGCAACTACTTCAACCTGTCCCCTAGCAGTACCTGCCTGGGACCTGTGCAAAGGAGCTCATGAATTAATACATGTAAAGCAGGAACATGAGCAAGATGGCGTTAAATGTCAGCTCTTGTTCCTATGTGACTGTGTCTGTGCGTGTCTGAGCCACAGCTGGGGTCATGCGGTTGTTCATGAGTTTGTCATGGTTGGAGACCCTCTGAAGCTGGGCGTTTGAAAACTCTGACAGTGGCAGCTTTCCTGCTTGGGTGTGAGGGTGTGTGTGTGTGTGTGTAAATGTGGTCCAGATAACACTCAGGTATCCACATATGGAGAAAGCTGGTGGTTGCCTCTTTCCATGACTCTGGGAAGCCCTGTGTGTTCACCTCAAGAACCTTCGGGAGACAATTCCCAGGTCCACCCTTCTCATGAGTGCCTGAGTCCTGCCGGGTTGGATCATTGCTCTGCCTCCTCCCGCAGGGATGCTCCTTTCCCAGGATCCCCTTGGAGGAACTGACTTGATTTTCATCACACACTGAGGTCTGTGGGTCTCCCCAGAGATGCCCTTCTCTCCAGGACTCTGCTGTTGGTGGATTAAAAAAAAAAAAAAAAGCAAAAAAGCATGTGTATGCAGGGCTGGAGAGGTGGCCCAGCAGTTAAGAGCATGTACTGCTCTTCCAGGGGACCTGAGTTTGGTTCCCAGCATCATTGTGGGGTGGTTTACATTCACCTGTAACTGCAGCTCAGGGGTGGGGGTCCAACACCTCTGGCCTCCACAGACACGTGCACTCACATGCACATACCCCACCTTCCATACACATAATTTAAAAATAGTAAGAAATCTTATACAGTAAATTTTTTTTTGATATTTTACCCTACCTGACAGAGTTAGCCTGTGACTTAGAGGGATATTTCTAAGGCTTTTGAGGGAGGTATCTTTCTTCACTGTGCTCGGGGCTTTCAAAGTTTTCACTGGGAGCTCAGCTCTTATTCTGACAGCTTTTCCTTTACACGACTACATTCCTCTTGCAGTTTTTGTTACACTTTATCTGTTATGTTTACTGCGTGTTTTAACTAAGATACGCCATGGGGCTTTCTTTTCTGGTCTTGCCTATTTGGTGCTCTGGGTGTTTCTTGTATCTGTGTGGGTGTGTCTTTCTTTAGTTTGGGGAAGTTCTGCTCTACAGTCTTGTTGAAGATCTGGTCTGTGCCATTAACTTGGAGTTTTTCTTCTTCTATGCCTATAATTCTAGGGTTTTTTTCATGGTGTCCCAAATTTCCTGTGTTAATTTTTTTTCATGTTCCTCACTGATTTGGTGTAGAGCCTCTATTTTATCTTTGGAATCTGATATTCTGTCTTCTGCCTGGTTCATTCAACATGTAAGGCTTTCTTTGGAGGGTTCTAGTTGAGTTATTGGCCTTTTCAACCCCATCTTCATTTGGGTTGAGTTCTCTTCAATGTTTCCATCTCCTGATTAAATTCCATCTCAATCCTGGATTGTTGTCGTCATTTATTTCCATCGTCTTATGTTTGTGTTCTCTTGACCACCACTCAGGCGATTATTCTCCTGGGGCTCTTTCTCCTTCATTCCATCCAGCTGTTCCTTTGTGTCTTCTTTAACTTCCCTGAATTCCCAGAGGAGGTATATTTATTTATTTTTGAAACTTTAACTTTTTTATTGATTCTTTGGGAGTTTCACATCCCAAAGATGGACTAAAGTTTATGATGGACTAAATTCTGGGCCCTGGAGTTCCTCTAGGACAATAGTTCTCACTCAGCTTTCCTAATGCTGAGTCCCTTTAATACAGCTCCTCACGTTGTGGTGACCCCCAACCACAAAATTATTTTTGTTGCTGCTTTATAACTGAAATCTTGTTACTGTTATGAATCTTAATGTAAATATCTGTGTTTTCCTGATGGTCTTAGGCGACCCCTGTGAAAGGGTCATTCCACACCCCCACCAGGGGGGTCATGACCCACAGATTGAGAACCTCCAATGTAGGTAATTCTCATTGGCAAACATTTCTTCAGGACTGGTGGGTTCTGGAGAGGAGAGACCGGCTTGATCTTTCACATTAGTATTCTTGTGATACAGTCTGAGTGTGTGACTTCCCTTGCTCTGAATCTGTTATGAGCAGAGCAGGTTAGGGGAAGGCTGGGTCCAGCGGTTGGAAATGGCTTGGGTGAAATGAGGCCAGGTGGACAGAGGACTGGGCTGGTGTGAGAACGTGCTTCCCGTCCCGAGCCTGGAGTGTGGGGGTAGATCTGTTTGAGTGGAAGGGTTGGCTGTGACTTGGAGAGTCCTGCGGTTTGGGGGATGGGTAGGGACAGTCCTGAGCCAAGCCTAGAGCTCCTCGGCAGTGAAGGCCAGACTAGGCTGTACACTGGTTGTGGGACCCAGGCTAAATCTAGTGGGTCAAAAAAAAAAAAAAAAGGTATGGTTGGGGAGGCCAGGGGTACTCACTAGGCTAGACCCCGGAGGAGGACAAAGGAAGTTTGGATACCTAGTGGGGTGGTGAAGGTGACTTACAAGCAACCTGTGGGTGGTTGCAGGTAGAAGCAGGTCTTTGTGGAGGCCCAGAGCTCGGCTGCATGCAGGCACAGGTGGCCAGACTGGGGTGGGGCACTAGTTGTAGAATCCAGACTAGATCTGGCAGGTTGTGGAGCAATAAGGATTGGGCGTTCTGGGGTACTCATCAGGCTGGACCTTGGAGGAAGACATGGGAAGTCTGGGTATGGAATGGGGTGGTGGAGGCCGTGCCCAGGTCCTTCTGACTTGGCATAGTTCTTACATTTTACAGCGACACACCTTCTCCAATGAGGTCACACCTCCTAATCCTTCCCAAGCAGG
>CABHPQ010174241.1:16490-40251 GCA_902168405.1 Peromyscus aztecus | reverse complement strand
GGCTTGCCCTCTACCTTGAGGTCAGAGGAGGGGAAAGGTCTGTGAATGTGGAGGCTCCAGGGCTTCCCATGATCCTCAGGAAGTTTGAGATGGCAGCTGAATGGTGCAGCATGTGATTTTGGGTTGGAGCAAAGCCAGGGCAAGAATGGTTTGAGCGGTCACCCTCACTCCAGGCTCCCCAGAGCTATTGCCTCCCTTCTTCTTGCCTTGGCCTTCCACTTTCAATTACCAGCTTTCCCCATCAGTCTGCTGGGACAACAGAGTTCCTCCGGGAGCCTCTGACTGCAATGCTTGCCTGTGCTGCCTCCAGCCCAGCACAGATGGGCTCAGACAAGGCAAATATGGAGGGCCGGGGAAGAAATGTCTGTAATTATAGCACAGACCCCGAGTGTGTGCGGAAGCGGTGGGCAGACAATCTCCACAGAGGCTCTGACATTTAGAGATCTTCCTCAGTGCCACATGTGAGTCCTTGAGAGGGAGGAACAGAGATGTTATTTCGGAGGTTCCTTCAGGCACAGTTCCCATGTGTTTGGACGTGCTTGCTCCTCTTTGGCCTTCCCTGACCAGACCTCAGGTCCTGCATATCCAGAACCAAGATGAACCTGGGCATCTCGACCATCCCTCGCTAGGCCTCTGAATGCAAGGCTGCAGGTGGTGCCCATTGTGTTCTGTAAGTCAGTCTTCACAAAGCTGGCCGTCTCCAGCTTCACTGGGTTGCCGAAGGAAGTGGTGAGGGGAGACGGTGCCTACACACGCAGGATTCAGTTGGTCCTGGGTTTGAACTGACCACCTTCTAGGCAGCCTGGAGCTTCCCATTCATTTCATGAGCACGAGTTTCCTTCTGTGTGAAATAAGGGTGATGATGTTAAGTCTTCACAGTGCAACACTGTGGATTGGAAAACACCATCGTAAAGCCTTAACCACAGTGCCTGCCTGGCATGGGAGGCTCAGTGCTCGCTCATGAGGAAAGGCGGCAGCACCCAGAGGTGCTCCCTGGGTGACCTGACCCAAAGAAGGGTCCTGAGAACATACACAGCCTCCAACAGCTTTTCCCTATTTGGACGGCCTCTGCCTGATTTGCATGGGCAGTTAAGAGAATGGAGACGTTAGAAGGGTTTTGGTCATATTTCGTTTGATGTCTTCCTTTCTGGGGTGATGCCTAATGTGTATCAGATGGCTGCGTTTGTCTAATTTTAGTCATTAGATTAAGGAGGGATGAGGTAGTTTGTCCTCAGGGATAAAAAAAAAAAAAATCAATGGGAGTAAGTGTGATTAGTAACAGTGCTCCTGCATTATACAGCAGGAACTGGGGATGTGAAAAAAAGTGCAGACCTCAAAATTCCAGCAAGGACGAGGGGGGCTCCTGAGGACTCACCCTCCATTGAAGGGTCATTAAAGGCAATTTACGGCAGCTGGCGGGAGGGAAAGTCATTTTTCTTTGGGAACGTGGCCACTGGTAGGTTGCCAGGGCACCAATGGATGGTTCCACACACACGCACACTCGAGCAGCACTGATTGGACCCAGTGGGTTATAAAAGCAACAACAACTAAAAATAACATGAAGTTGGGTGGGCAAAAGGAATTGGATGAGAGGAGTGAGGGGATAGAGAAGATTGAAATACATTGTATACGTGTATGAAATTCTCAGCATAAATAAAAAATATTACATTATTTTAAAAAGCACAAACCATGTCACCATGACCCACAGACTGTACTGCCCCATCTCCAAGCCCAGAAGCACAGCTGTTGTGGTTCTGTACTGGTCCTGCCCTGTCCACTTAAAAGCAGACACCCTCTTCTTACTTAATATCCACAGATCATTACAGGGCATTTGCTTTATGAAGTGGAAATGGACATCCTTTATTGTAAGGACAGAATGTTCATGAAATTTGCTTAAATGCTAGTGAAGTCTGAGACAGTCATTTCTGTTCCCTTATTCACCCACCATTTGTACCTACTACGTGGCAAGTATCAGACTGGGTGGGTACACGTGCATGGCAATGAATGGGACTTATCTCGAGGGACCCCCAAAGCAGTGAGAGACTTTCATGGACATAGGAATTAGTGTATACTTGGGTGAGTGCAGGTACTTGTGTTCTCAGGATCATGGTCACAATGTTTGAATGACCTTCAAAGGATAGGGCTGAATCTGTCTGCAGAGTGAGGAAGGGCTTGGATGTGTCATTTCAGGGTCTGAGGTGAGTTGCAACCTCAGGGAGTGAGGAGGAAGCTGGAAAAGACAGCAGGGTCACATATCTCTACCTGCATCAGACACCCGAGCCAGAAGGACAAGGGTGCTCATTGGCTGCCTTATTCTGCCCAGATTCACCCGCCGACAGTAGGGATGCTCCAGTCCGGAGGTAACTGAAGTGAGAAGAAATGGCAGCAAGCAAAGACCCTATATACTAGACACTGGAGGGGCAAAGGCATGGTGGGAAGAAACAGCCTAATCAAGTGACTCCTGCCTGATTTCCAGATGGGCAGCATCTTCCCGATTTCCCCTCTCGTACATAAAGTCTTTGTAGTGTAGTGAACGGAAGCACTAGGCGTTTACAGGACCTCATAATCCCACACTGATTCCTGGATCTTACAAATCACACCATCCAACAGTGGTGTTATGAACAGTGGCCATTGTTGCAAAAAGCCCCACCGAAAGTGGAGTCATCATCCTACAGCAGCACTGGCTGACTGTTGGGCTTCCGGTTAATAGTGAAGAACTTACCACCCGGCATGCTGGGTGATGTGCGTGACAGTCAAGGCATGGAATGTGAGGATCAAGAACACAGACTCCAAGGCTGACCACCTAGGTCTGGATCCTGTCTCCATCAGCAAATCTGGCTTTGGGCAACCTACAAAATCCTCTCTGTATTTTAGTTTCTTCGGCTACAAAAATGGGACTTTGAGTAGGAATTCCCCCACAGGGTTCTTACACAGATTGGAGTAACATGTACATATCAGATACTTTTCTCATTGCTAAGCAACCTAAGAGAGGAAGGATTTCCTTGGATAATGGTTTCCAGAGCTGGGTGACATGGAAGGCAGGGCAGTGTGAGCATCAATCCATTGCAGAAGCAGCTTGTAATGTGACTAGTTCAGATCTTATCAAACCAGGAAGTGGGGAGTTCAGGCCTCTGCAGAACCAGAGGCCAATATCGCCATCAAGGCCAGCCCCCAGAGATACACTTTTGTTAAATAGGCCATAGTCCCAAAGGATCTATCTACCACCTCCCAAAATAGTAGTGCCAGCTGAGAACCAAGCATTCGGATATGTCCCAGTGGAGTCTCTGTTCCCCTCTGAAGCCTCATGAGCACAGTCTTTACTGCCCATACTTTCTATCGGCGTTCCGGTCTTCTGAACCCCCACCACAGTAGCCCATTAAGCACTTCATACAGCATTCTCCAGCTTCTTTAGCCCACAACTCCAAACCCCTTCACATCCTGCAGGCCAGTTCTAGGGGTCTAAGGATGACATGGTCACTTTTCTCACAGTGAATCCGCGCCTGGTACCAATTTTCTATCTTAGTTGAGTCGCTTTTCTCCTTGCTGTGACAGCATACCTGGCAGAAGCAGCTCAAGGAAGGGGTAGACTTCAATCATGGCTTCAGAAGACATCGGTGCTTTATGGTGTGGATGGCGCGGCGTCCGGGGTGGATGGCGTCCGAGGTGGTGTGAGCTTGTGGCATGGCTTGTTCACATCTTGGTAGATCAGGAAGCAGAAGCTTAAAGTAGGACCAGAAAGAGGTAGTACTTTCAAAGCCCACCCCCAGTGACCTACTTCTACTAATGTCACAGTCCCCAAGATTCCACCTCCTCCAACAGCTGAGCCCTCCTCACACATGAGCCGTCAGGGGACAAGTCACATTCTAACCATAGCCATATACATAAGGCAAAGGCAGCAGCCAGATTCAGAGCTTACTTCTTTCTCCTCATCACATAGCAAAAAGAAAAAGAGACTATAGAATGGCTTTCAGGTGTAAGCAGAGTTTGAGGGATAAGCCTACAGGTCCACATGTGCCCCTGACTTCCCAGGATGCCAGGCCTGGATAACCACGCTGCCTCCTCAACGTCTGTCTTGGTGTTGGTTGCAAATGTTGACAGGATGCATTTTCCTAGGACACCCTGGGCGGTGTAAATTAGGCAGAGCTCTGATCACCATGGCTATGAATATAACTGTTTGATTAAGGTTCTGTGCTGGCTGCATTATTTGTTTCGCAAACCTGAGCTGGGCTGATTGGATTTCTTTCTCTTCCGTTTTTAACATAAGTAGATTCTGAAATTGGAAAAATAAAATATTCCCACAGCCAAAAGAAAAGAATCCGCTTGGGGACTGAGCCCAGGTGTATGCCTTCTGCATCGAAATCAGGTTCGTGGTGTCAGGGACCTTGCTGATGTGGAAAATAGGGACTGGAAAAAGGTCAGTGTGTAGCAGGAAAGGTGAGATTGGAACCTGAGGCTGCTGGAGGTGGGGAGTCACGGTACTCACATGCCCTGCAGTCCTGTTCCGGGTTCTCAGACCTTTTTAGTCAATCTGTCATCTTCATCAAGATGTGCCAGTATGAAGCAGTCCAGGATGCTGTGGCTGTCAAAGGTCAAAGAACTCCCATCACTTCCTGGGAGGGCATTCACCAGAATGCAGCACTGAAGAGGCCCCTCTCAATACAACTGATAATAGCAGCATTTACAGGCCCCTCCTGACTGCCAGGTGAAGTGAACAGCAGGGTTAAGTGTGGGAAGTGTGTCGGTGCCCTCCCCAGGACAGGCAGGTGACACAGGCAGGTGACACATGCAGTCCTATCTTTGCACTGAGTAGCAAAGGAGCAAGAGCAGATTGCTCCTGTGAGTGCCTCAGTTTCCCCTTCTGGAATACAATGATAGATGTAGTTAAAACTAGAGAGCAGATGCTAGGGGCCCTGGGTTTTCTTAGCTCTTTCTGTGGACACTGTCCCCTAGGACTGGTACCTCCATATTTCGTATCAGGAAGATGCCGTAAGATGAGTTCAGTCATGTGTGTGAGTCCACACGTGTGTGAGTCCACAGCTGTTTCAGTACCAGGACACCTTCCTAACACAGAACCATGTGTTCCTCCCACTGCCTCAAAGACACTTGGTACCAAAGGTGCTTAACAGAATAAGCAGTTTTGATACTCTGAGGACATTATTGGTATTAGTAATACATTTCTGTGGCCCGGGGACAGAGTCAGGCACTTTGCAGAGGGCCACAAGAGGACAAAAATGTTCCCTGTTTCCAGTATGACTGGGCTTCTGGACATTGACGAGTGGAATGCCCGCCCACAACCTCCTGAATGTGTATCAGAAAGAAAGCCAGCTGTGGTGGTGTAGTGAGTGATGAAAAGTACCTCCCTGGCCTGGGTAATTAACTGATGTTTTTGACCTCTTCTCCCATTGTGTTAGAGCCTGAAGAAGAAAGGTGCCCATCACACGAACAGGATGCTACCATGCTGTATTGAGACTTGATGGGGTTGGATGGTGCTGTGATTGGGACTCAGGGGTTTCACATTCAGCTCTGTAAAGCCTGGGGTGGCACCTGGGGTGACTCCTGGCGTGGCCTCTGAAGTCAGGCTTGAGGGTCTGTTCATGGGCTTTGAAAGTGGGTGACCCACAGGACCACACAGAACTCCAGGTTCCCAATCTTTAAAACACAGATAATATCGATTTCTTGGTGTTGTCCCTTTTATAGCATGACCCCTCTTTTGGGGGTCCACGACACCACAGGCTTCTGCACCCAAGCACTGTTGCCGACAGTCAGGAGGCAGGGAGGGTTTTAGGTACTCCAGGAACACTGATCCTTCTTTACACTTGACCCAACAGTCTCCAAACTGCACAGGAGCACAGCTGCTGATGAGTGTCTGTAAACACTTTATGGCTTCATCAGCAGTTAGAATGGTATGAAATAGAAATAAAGGCATGGCTCTCAGAGCTTCTGAAGGGAGCAGCCCGGGTCGTGGAAACAGACCCCAGTGCTGAAGGTCAGGGCAGTTTATGGGGTCATTTTCCTAATTCTCTTCACCCAGAGAGTCCCCTCGGGAGGACAAATCACCTTCACCGTGTTCCCTTCCTCCTTCAACTTTATTTCCATCAGTAAATTCTAAAGAAATAGCTTTTTCTTGTGATAGACACTGGCACACCTAGGTGACAGCAATAGGTTGGCTGAAAGGGAACAAGAACCCAGAGCAGGCTCCTGGGGTATGTGAGTGCCACGATTAAGGCTGAGCAGCTTCAGGTCTAAATCTCCCCTCCCCTTCTACATACTGACCACATCACTTTTAGTGGGTCCCCTTCCCTCCATCAAACTGTGTGCTCCAGTGTGCTCTAAGAATATGGTGATGACTTAGTGAGTTATAGAGGCTTGATGAATCTCAAGGAAGAGCCTCTACCTCAAACTAGGGAAAAGGGAGTCACAGAAAGCTTCCTAGGGAAGGCAGCTTCTAATTTGAGTCAACTTGAAAATGAAGGGGACATGGCCTTCCAGTCAGAACAGTGTATGCAAAGCTATGACTGAAACAGCTCCATGAAGGGGTCTAAGATGGGCTTGAGCTTGGCACCTTTCATGGAGGGAGGTGGAGAGTGTGGGTACTACCATGCAGAGGTGGGCTCAGGTCACAGGGTGAGGGCTCCTGTCCAGTGGGCACTGGATCCACCAACAGGATTGAAGACCAGGAATGACATGATCCAGTTTGCTTGTTCTTAAAATGGACTGCTGTTGACTTTTAGTAATTGCTTGGCCTGGTCCGGTTTTATCTGTGGAAGCCTCCATGGAGACAATCCATTCCTCTTCCAAGTTCAGTCTATTTGAGGGCAGTCGGAGTTCCCATCCTGCCATCTTCTTTCTAGGACATTCCGTGAGAGGAGCAAAAGGAAGTCACTAAGACTCAGACTATCAAAGTCTAGCAGAGATTACCAGAGAGCCTCTGATGAATGGAGGAACCCCATTTTCCTGATAGACAAATTGAAGCCCATCCAAAGTCATGAGTGAGTTACTAGCCAAAATGGGAAATTCTTCAGTCTTGAACTCGGCTACACAGGATGTAACTGGGTGTTTAACTTCTTGGCATGTAGACTGTATGGACATAAGCCATGAGGCTTGGAAAGCTAGTCCTCTAGGCAGGCACACACACACACACACACACACACACACACACACACACACACACACTGTCACACTGTCTTTAAGCCCTCCATTTCCAGGCTGACAGGAGTGGTCCTCCTCCTTTCTCTGGGACCATTCCCTATCTCAGGAAGTTAGGGAAGCACTAATGAGCCCAGCAGAAGGTCACACTCCACTGTATGAGATGATCTCACCTGGGAGTCTCCACTAGCCCCTCTCCACCTATGGCATAGTCTGACAATAGCCTGCCCTCATTCTTGGTGCTTTGCCCTCCATGGACTGTGTATCTGTTCCAACACACCCTACTCCTGTTAAACAAACACAGGCACCTACACACACACACACACACACACACACACACACACACACACACACACTCAAAATCGCTCCTGTCATACCTATCAACTGTGACCCTTTGTTGATTTAGGCCTTGACCTGACAGTTTATGGGTCAGACCACTTTCGAAAAGGCTACGAAGGTGACGGTGACAGGAAGGAAAACTCACTTGACAGCTAGAAAGCTCTCCCAGAACGAATTCAGCCTTGAGGTAGACATAGATTTAAGTTGAGGGAATGCACACACCCAGAAATGACACCCCACCACCAATGCTTCAGGCTTCCAGTTGGCCTTTTCCAACAAATCTACTACAATTTTCCAGCAGCAACCCGGTCCAGCCCACCCCTGTCTCCAGCACCAGTACTTAGAAATACAAAGGAAAGCTTGCAGGAGACATGGAAACAGGAAGCAGGGAAGAAAGAAGCAGCCTATGCTTCTCTTTCACCTTATTTGGTACCCAGCCACACAGCATATCCCACACACAGCATGCTGGGAGTATCTTTTGCATCCAGATGTTCATGAGCAAATATCACAAGTTCACCCGACACGCATGATCCAGTCTTGCATTCTAGAATTAGAGAAGCTTCCCTCTACCTCCTGGACTGTTTGTCCATCCAGGAAATCGGGACTCAGGTACATTAGGTGCCTTACTTGGAGGTCACAGTGTGAATTAGCTTCTGACAGCAATAGTCACAAGAGGCATCCGTAGATGGGTATCTGCTGTGAGCTAGTCACACTGTTGTGATGGAGACCCAGCCAAGCCAGCCACACACCACACTTAGAAAAGATGGGTTTTGATGAGCTCACTTAGTTTGTGAATGATTGTGACTGGGAGTGGAGAGCAGTGCCGATTGTGTCTCTCTCTGATGGTCTTAGAACATGGCTCTGCTCTCCTTGTTTGCTTACAGAGAGCAGGGTCCTCCACCCAACCCCATCCCAAGTCCTGATCCAGCAGGGCATCTATTGCTGGACAGAAACTACAGGTTCATTTAATGCCCTGAGGGTTCTGTCTCATTATTATGACTACCATTGACTTTGAAAATTCAGAAGTCAGAGTGAGCCCCTGAACACCCTTAAAGCCACTGCCAGGCTCCAGACTTGTCTTTCTGTGACCTCTCAGTAGAACTCTGTTCCAGGCAGCCAAGTCCCCATGCCATCTTGGGTCTGTTTTAACCACAGCCTTTGCTCACACCAGCCACCTACCTGGATATCCTCTCCTTCCCCGTTACACACCTAAGCCTTTTCTAGTTTAGCACACAGCCCCAGCCCTTGCTCTTCCTAGAAGTTTCTTAGACAACTGCATCTACATGCTCTGTAACCTGGAGAAATGTCACTGTTGCTGGGGACTATGACTTGAGTGGGTTGCACGGGGCTGAGGAGTGCGGGTTGGGGGGTGGGGGTGCGAGGTGGGGGGGGTGTCCCTTCAGTCTGCTGTCCTGCCTCAAGCATCCTACTGGCCTCACAGTGAGCCAAAACTATTGGAATTCAGCTCAGGGACAAGGGAATCTCAGGCATGCTGTCTTCAAGGGTCAGAGAAGGGCAGAGAACGATCTAGAACTAAGAGTGGAGCCAACAGTGAAGTGGCTGTCTGCCTTCCCACTGCCACTGCAGTGCACGCCTCTGGGATGGGCTAACCAGGACATGTTTGCCAGCTTTCCTAGCCGTGTCCTGCCAGTGCAGCCCCGGGGACTCTGAGAACTCCGCCCTCATTCTAGCCCCGTCATAGGAATCACTGTGCCCGACGCTGGAGCTTTGGCATGCCCTGCCCCACTGTTCCAACCTGAACAACGCAAAGCACTGTCATCATCTGGGTATTTGCTCTGCTTCACATCAATGAGAAAGTAAAGCAGCCCTCTTGCAACCTCAAGGCTATGTTACCCCCAGCATGAGAAGTTCTGTAGGGGCTGCCCCACCTGCAGGGCCTGTCCCTCTCCCTGAGTCCATCTAGTGTGTCAGGCCAAATACCACTGAGAATTCCTGTACACTGGCTGTTAAAGAGACATCAGCAAAAGTGAACAGCAAGCATTTTACACAGGAAAAAAGTGAATGAATGAAAAACACACCCCTAAGATCTACCCCTCACCTCCTGCTCACACCAGGAGGTGTGCTTTTATATTAGAATCCATTCTAGGTTGAAACATAATACTAATGATAATTCTCTCTAACTCTTACGCAGGACTTTACAGTTTGCCAGCTACTGTCATATACCTTTGACAGGTGACAAAGTTAAAACTCAAGTTAAATAAATGATCTGTGCCACCACAGCTTACAGGAGGCAGACCTGAGATTAGAAGCGGGGCCGTCAGATGCTGCTTTGGACTGCGGTGAAAAAGAGCTCTCCGGCCTCTCTAAATTGGTCTTGCAGGCCAAGGTTCATTAGCTAAGGTCTCAGCACCTCTACATCATCATCCCGAGTTAGTGGTGGTCGATGGCATTTTAACGGAAGCCAAATAATTCTTTCTGTTGGCATGCTCAGGCAGCTGGAGTTTTTGTGTTTTATGATAATTAAATACTATCATCTTTCATATCTGATGATCTTCAGGGCCCGATTAATGACTGTGGTGCACACTGGGGTCATCATTAACTCTGCAGCAAAGAGAGCTTTGGGCACCTATCTGCGGTTTGGCAGAGTTGGTGTATGAGAGCACCTGACCTGGAACCCTTTCTTGGAACTATTTGATGTCCTTAGATCTCAGCACTTGAGTCCAGTGGCTAAACCAAACCTATGAAAGTTTGTGCCTCTTTCTCAGAAGCGGGGCCCACTTCACTACAACCCATTTCCTAAGAAGGCACCTGCCATTGATCTGGGGCATGCTTGGTCCTCTACCTCCCACCCTCTGCCTCATTCTCCACCAGCCTCAGAGCCTTCCCAATGCTAAAGTGGCCACAGAACCAGCTCCTACCCTCCCAATGATGACCAGGTTTTCTAGTCTTTCACTTCCAGGCAGCCACCACCTGGGCCTGCTTCACTGTCCCTACCTTACCCACAGCCACGGCTCCTTATAGACACTCACACTATTGATTGAGTGTGCCCCCAGCAGCCAAGCTCTCTTAGGTTTCTAATTCCTTGCACACTCACCATTCTCTGCCTGGAGTGCCCCCCAGACACAGGCCATATTTCACGTCTCATGCAGTCTTCCTGGACCCCAAGAGCTAAAGTTAAGTCCCCACCCTCTGTGCCTCCTGGGTGTTCCAGAGAGGCTAGAGTACAAGGTGATAAGGATGACAGTCATCAACACTTGGAAGGTACACCCTGTGTGACAGACATTGTTGGGTACACTTGGCCTGTCCTGACTCACTTAATGAACACAAGTGAAGGATTTCACACTACAGGCTTCAAGCCAATCTGCTGAAGTTCAAATTCTGGCTCTGTCACTTAAATGTGAGCAAGTTGTTTGGACTTTCTGTGAAGAATAACAATAGCCTCTTCTTTTTGGGACTCTTGCAGGGCTTTCTAAGTAAAACATTTAGTGTCTGTCACTTAGTCTCAATACATGTGAAGTGGTATGCATGATGATGTCACACACAGTTCTATCAGCAGGTGTCTAACTAGATTGAGCATTTCAAAGTTGACCATGTTTGTGAATCTTTATTTTCAACCTGTAAAAGACTATCATCTCTCTACCTTTTATTGGACCTTTTCACACACGTACATTTTCTAAATGAGTAAGTAGCTAGAGGCTGGGAAAAGTGGTGACTTGTGCTAATGTCACGTCACCTGTCAGCGACAGAGCTGAAGCTGCTCTGTGAGACTCCTGGGTTGTGCTCTGTACTCTTCTCAACCAACTACCCCCTGAAACATTGTCAAGGATGGGGTGTAACTTTATCTGAGAGTCCATTGGTCCCTGAACAAAACATAGGGCTTCCCCGGGGCCCACTGTGAGCTCAGGACAGGTAGATTTGGTGTCAGCTCTCATTCGCCCTGAGAGACTTGTCTAATGCATCAAACAGCCTTTCTCTTTGAAAATCTGAAGCCCTGGGTAGCTAGCTTGAGGGTCAGGGCCAGCCATTCTGGCTGCTTCCTGATCTGTGTTGAGCTCCAGGCACTCTTCTGGCTTCCAGGAGTCAGGGGATTGGCCACAGTGAAATCTATCAGTCATCATAGAAGGGCTCTGCCCTTCTGCTCAGTATTTTCCTGTTCTTCCCCCTCGCTCCTTTGTTTTAGAACTTCTGTTGTAAATGCTGAAGAGTCATCTCCATGGTGACATTTAATGCTTTATGGTTTATTCATTCATGTTCCTTTATCATTATAGTGGACTGGCAGCTACTGTTTGCAGGGTTGGGATGTAGATCTGTGGCAGAGTACTTGTCTAGCACATGTGAGGCCCTGGGTTTCGTCTGTGGCACTGGAAAGCAAATAGTTACCATACAGTTAAAATGCTGTATGCCAGGCACTGTGCTGAGCACCTGACACATAGCATCTCATTCACATCTCAAAATAACCGTATACAGTGGACATTGTCCCTAGAAAGAAATCTTCAGAAAACTACAACTCTGAAGAAGTTCAGCACCTTAATAGACATCATAGGGTTTTTTTAAATACTACATTAAAATTTATTTATGGGGTGCATGTGTATGCATGTACGTGTGTGCACGTGCTTGTGCCATGGTGTGTATGTGTATGTGTGTGTGTGTGTGTGTGTGTGTGTGTGTGTGCATCAAAGCATGCATGGGAAGTCAGGAAACAATTTGCCAGCCCCACAGTTACCACTTGTAAGTGGAAAAGACAAAACTTGAACTCAGAGCTGTGGGACACCAAGGCCCAGACCACATCTGTGATCTACTCCTCTGCTCAGCACTTGAAGGGCACCACCGCATGATCTCAGTTTGAGGAGAGTCAGCAAAGACACCAGCCAGTGTTCAGGGTTTCTGCACATATAAAATGAAAGGTGTTGGAGAACCATGACAGCTATAAACATTGATTCATTGATTGATTGATTGATTGATTGATTGATTTGGGGTTTTATGAGATAGGATCTCACTATAACCCGGACTATCATAGAACATTTTGTGAAGGCCAAGTTGACTTCATACTCATATGAGGCAATCTTCCTGCCTCAGCCCACTTCTGCGATTATATGCACGAGTCACCAAATATACCCAAGGAGTTTTTAGGAGAACCAAAAACAGTTTCTAGAAAAACAGGCTTGCCAAACTTGATACTCTAGTAGCCTTCACTGAAGGTGGTGTCTGTAAAATAAAATGGCTCAGACTATATGTGGCTGGATGGAGTGATATGGGTGGCTGCTGGATCTGTGGGAAGAGAGTTTGGATTGAAACTATAGCAGAACTTTACAATGTTTCGGCACTTCTAAACAGTTACTGAGGCAGGTGTCACCCCTCAGACACATAGCAAAAGTCTTGTCTTAGGCCAGCTTGTCCCAGCCCAGACACTCCTCTCCTCTCTAAGGGTACCTTTACTGCCTTTGGCTGTGGACTACAGTGATATGTGTTAGATGCAAAGGCACATTGGTTCAGAAGACAGAAGTCACACTGTGGTTTCGTAAGGACCTTTAATTTTTTTCGACCTTAGCTTCCCCACCTAAAACGAGACAGCAATGATGCCAATAATTCCCTCAAGGGCTTGTTGTGAGCATTAGAAAAGTTAAGGATGTGAAAGCTCATAGTAGGTACTTAATTACACAGCAGCGTTTGTTAAGTAAAATGTCATAAGGGGATACCTTCTACAACAGGGCAGATGAGTCTGCCATCCCTTGCTGGCCCTGGACAGCCATGGCATGGTAGAATCACTTGCTACCTCTCTGCTATGGTACCCTGCACCTAGAAAGGCCACACAGGGCATGGGCCACTCAGTCCAGAGGCTTCTTCTCATGCTGGGTTCTGCCCAGATTCTGTCTGCCTCTATTGAAATGCTGCTTGTCAGGCCTGGTGGCTCATGCCATTAATCCAGCACTTGGGAGGCAGAGGCAGGAAGGTAGAGCTCTTTGAGTTTGAGGACAGTCTGGTTTACATAGTGCAGTGGTTCTCAACCTTTCTAATGCTGTGACTCTTTAATACTGTTCCTCATGGTGTAGTGGTCCCCAACCATAAAATTATTTCGTTGCTACTTCATTAACTGTAACTTTGCTATTGTTATGAATCACATTGTAAACATCTGATACGCATGATATCGAGTATATGACCCCCGTGAAAGGGTCATTCAACCCCCAAAGGGGTCATGACCCACATTTTGAGAACTGCTGACATAGTTAGTTCGAGGACAGCCAGAGCTATGTAGGAGACCCTGTCTCATACAGACAAACCAAAGTGCTGCTTGAGAAGAGCTGGGCACAGCCAGTGGCCCTACCCTTGCTTACTTTCTTGAACAAGGCTATTTGCTCACTGGGAGAAGAGTGGATACTCTAACTACACAGGTCATATTAACTTCCAGGTTCTCACCTGTCCCCTCAAGGGACAACTGTGCTAGCTCTCTGCTAACCCAGGACTTCAGCATCTTCAGGAAGAGTGGGTTTCATCCACACTGGATGGACTCTGGGGACCCTCCTTACCAGCAATGAAGTTTTAGCTGCTCCTGACCTTTGAGGGTCACGTGGCTGGAGTCGATGGTTATAGGGAAGCTGATGAAAGAGGAGACTGGAAGGCAGGAGTCCATCAGAGTCCAGAGGGTCTACAGGCCCAGCACATATTTTACATTGAAGGTAGCAGCTTGGAATGTGTCGCCTTTGGATGAATTGTCATTTCCTGTTCTACTCCTAACCTCCTCCCCCAGTGTCCCGCCAGATTCGCTTTGTACCTCTTTGCTGTAAGAGGTAGCTTAAAAAGCAGAGTGATCCAGCCTCCATTAACGTATCTCTTTCCTGCCAGCTGCCTAATTTGTTCTCATTGTAGCACTTCATCTTGGTAATAAATGCACTTTCCATTTCACAGATGAGAAAACTGAGGCTCAAAGAGGTTGAGTGACTCCCCCAGGGTTCTATGTTTAGTAAGTGGCGGAATCTAGACAGGAGTCTAATTTTCTAACTTCTTCCCCTGTTACACTATTTGCTTTATGAGAGGAGGCTTCTGGAGTAGCTTAGGTGAAAGGAAGTCACCCACAGACCTGTCATCAGGAGAGCAAATTTTGTTTTCTTTATTTATTTGCAAATAGCGTCTACTTTACCACATTCCCATAGGAACTGGAAGTATCCACTCCAAGACCTGTATTTTGCCTGCATATTAGTGATAATAATACCTGTTGCTCTAGGTCACTGAGGGGACTGAATAAAATATTTATCTCAGTCTTCTCATCTGTGTGGGGGCTCAGAACAGCATTTGGCACACAGTGTGTGCTTAGTAAGTATTCCGGTAGTTTTTAATCACCCCGACACAGCACGCCCACCACTCTCAAAAGCCACTTTCGCCCAGAGGACATCCGGTCTATACCTTCCTAGGTACATGTGCTTCATACAGACGTAGCCTCTGCCGTGGCGCTGTGTTCTTAGATCAATCGGACTCTTAACTAACTCTACATTGCACTTATTTACTTTGTTAATTTCATTTACTGTGCACCATTCCTTGGGTCAGTCACCGGGAGACTCTGTAAGGTCTGATTCCTGGGCCCCTTCCCCAGGGTTCTTGAATCACTAAGTCTGGATTGGGGCACCAGAACTTCTATCTCAAACACACTCATTCCCAGGTGAGGAAGCTACCGGTGTGAGAGTATACTGTAAAGACAAAACCCACAAAAGTCTGACAGATAAAACGTGGAGTTGTTGATGGGAGTCAGGTTGTTGACATGGACAACTAGAGTCTCTCATGCTCACGCCTGCTCTCTCTCCCTCGCTCTTGCTCTCAAGATCTTGTTTCTTATTACTCTCCTAAAGTTTAAGTTCAACGTATGGGGCGGGCATTTCTATTTTGTTTATTGCCCCAACACACACATAGAACAGAAGGAACTCAGAACTATTTGTGGACTCTGAATCGGACTGAATGAATTAATGTGTAATTTGCTAGTGCCAGATGCACTCATTCTGGCCCCCGCAGTCTTGTCCAGGCCTCTATGGCTGTTCCTCTCACCAGGGGCAGCACCCAGCCAGCAGCACATTGACCATGACTGCTTGCTCCCTAGATCATCCCAGCGGCCTGCAGAACCACCCTCGGCTCCGGACACCACCGCCACCACTCCCCCACGCCCATACCCCCAACCAGCACCACGCGGCCTCCATCAACTCCTTGAACAGGGGCAACTTCACCCCCAGGAGCAACCCCAGCCCGGCACCCACAGACCACTCACTCTCCGGGGAGCCCCCAGCAGGCAACGCCCAGGAGCCAACCCATGCCCAGGACAACTGGCTACTCAACAGTAACATCCCGCTGGAGACCAGGTGGGTCCCAGTAGACCAAGGCTGGGAGGGTAAAAGGAGGGCTGGGTGGGTAGAGGGCAGACCAACCAAGGTCTAAAGTCTGTTGTTGGCCAGGTCAGCAGGGAATTTGTCTCTGCCTCCTATCTCTTTAGAGAAGCTGGTATGAAATGCCTTGCCTTAGGCTGGGACTCTCCAGTGGTAGGAGAGAGCTATGGGAAGCTGGGATTTTAGAATCCACCAGAGCTGAGGTCCAGTGCTAGCCTGCTGCTCATTAAAGGTATGATTTCAGTCAAGTTGACAAACTCGTGAACATTACTGCCCTGTCTACACAATGGCAATGAGGCTGATTGGGCAAGGCTTTTATAAAAGTAGGCAAGAAACACACAAAGGAGGTAGGCACAGGTTTAGGACAAGGCAGGCATTCGGATCTACTTGGAATGGGTCCTCAACTCAGCCAGCTGTGTGTGATTTCACTGCTCTATGCCTAGCATCAGGCCTATCTGGACTGTGAAAGGTGCTCTTTGAAGGCCAGTCCCCCCTTCCGTTCTTGTTTCCTGGTCTATTGACCCTTCTGTACCCAGAAAGCCCTTAAGGTTTTCCCATCAGCATCGGTAGCATAGGCTTTCATATGGTGATTCCATGTATTCTACACACTTTGATGAGATGAGTTTTCCCATGATGCCCTCATTCAGGAGTTCTGGAAGTTGAGACTTAGTGGGTTTGTGACCAGCTTAGATCACATGGGAGGTTGATACATGGCTAGGACTCAAACCCAGGGTGCTAGACTCTCTGTCCAGTACCATTGCCCTGTGGTTCATTCCCTTCTTCCGGGATTTGCCATGGGATGTTTCCTTCAGCCCAGGGACTGCAGCCAGGCTGAGTCCTGCAGCCATCTCCCTCCCCTGTGCTTAGCTACTGTTTTCCAAATTGTGTGTGTGTGTGTGTGTGTGTGTGTGTGTGTGTGTGTGTGTGTGTGTAATTATAAAAACCACGCAGCTCACTTAAGAAATTATAGGAAGATAAAAAGAGAATTAGATTATCTGTAATTCTACCACCTGAGCAGAGCACTTTTGGCATGCCTCTCTCCCTGCTTTCTAAATCATAGGTGAAGTATTCCGGGCTGGTCTAGCAAATCTTCTTCTACCCTCTCTCTTAAAGAAATGGCACACATAGGTTTTTCCTTTCCCAAACTCCTGATCTTTGTGAGGAGTACAAAGACAAACCACATTTGAGGAAGGGAAATTAGCCGACACACAAAGGTCCACCCACCTGCCTCTGCCTGGCACAGGATTATCATGATGATGGTATTGGCACATTGAGTATGCGGGGTCTGCAAGAGAAAAATCACAATCCTTTGATTACATTCTATACTTGTGGAGTCATTTTTCCAAACCCAAGTTTCTCAGAGATATGAGCCTACCATGACCCACCCCAGTGTCTTAATTATTACCATTTCTGTTCACATCTTCTAAAATGCCTCTCTTGCCCTCATCAGTTACAGAGTGGATTCATTGTTGTTATCCCACCCAGGGTAGCCAATCAAGTCTCCATTATTTTCAGTGCTTATTGAGTGGGACATGGCTGATGGAAACCAGCAACTAATCAGTGGCTCTGGCCATCTGCATGGATCATGGATGCCATTCTCGCTACTTGGAAGTTCGTTTTAGAAGCAAAGTAGGACTTCCTCCTGTGAGTCTGTAAGTTTCTCAGGGGAAAGCGAGGCAGGAAAAGGGCACCAAGAGAGGCAGGTTTTCCAGATGGTCAATATGTGATGTAAAGGTTGTCCCAACTCACCTCCCCTGCACCATCAGCTAGAACTTGCCTGCCTTGCTGATCCTCTGTCCTCCTGTCTCCATTGCTTAGAATGAATGAAACTGTGCTTTCATCTTTCATTATCATTCAAATAGTGTCCATCATCGAGCAGTTAGCAAATAGAATAAGTAAGAGGAAAAATACCACTTCAGTCTACCAAAAGGTGCATATAGGCATGCACACCCTTTCATAATTCATCAATATACATGCAGCAAGCCATTATTACATATAGTTAGATTGTGTATATTTAATATTCAGTGTATGCATGTAGCCCTCTCCAAGTCTATGCTCTTCCAGGCTTCTGCACAGGCCTCTGCATGCTGCCACTGGTTGCCTTCTTCTTCTTCACTTCTTAGTCTAGCTGAATCCTACTTAGCCCTGAAGCCCAGCTGAGTAGCTGAAGAAGGCTTCCCCTGTGTCTCCAGAGTTCTGTGCATCTGAGGATAGCCCACCAAACTAAGAGTGGTACCAACTCTGCTAGATGACACTATCAGAATTCTGCATGTTAATGTTGACCTTAACAGGCTGGTGGCACCAGACTAACAAGATGAAGTGGAAGAGAGAGAGTTGCAGAGTTCAGTGGGCAGAATCAGTCACTGAGCATCAGGAAAAGGTTGTGGACTTTTTTAAGTAGATGGGCATCCTCTTACGCTGACTTTCAAGCATGCTGAACCTTTTGTGTGACAACATGACATATCAAATAAGTTCACACTTGAGAACCATACAATCAAGTTAACAACAACAACAAAAAAAACAGACAGAACAACCAACCAACACACACACACACACACACACACACACACACACACACACGCACACACACACATCTCATAATGCTTTAAGTAAGTTAATGATACACACACACATCTCATAATGCTTAAAGTAAGTTAATGATACACACACACACACACACACACACACACACACACACACACAAACACAAACATCTCATAATGCTTTAGGTAAGTTAATGATTTTGTGTTTGGCCACATTCATAGCTATCTTCAGCCACATGAGATCTGTACATTAAACATACTGCCAGCTGAGTGAATTATTCAACATCCCCAAGCCTTGATTTCTTCATTGACAGATTAGGATATAAAATTATGCTTTTCAAAGAGTTTGGAAAGAAGCAAATGTAAGGAACACACATACAGTGCCCAGCATCTAGAAACCACACTGTAAGAGCCGTTTTCCATATTTTCATAAAGCTTTGCTTCCCTGTGTCAATGCTCTGAAGAAATAAGTCATTGAGAAAATATCCGTGAGTCCCTACCCAACACAGGAGTGAAGAGGAGTGGGAAGGGTCTGTCCCTTCACTGCTTTGCAGAAGTGTGGCCTGGTGTCCTGAGGATATGACAGGCCATTCACCATCTAGAGTATTTCAAGGCACAGTCCTCAGAGTCAGATACACCCTCCCCCACTCAAATTCCCACCCTACTGCTCACTAGTGGACCTAGACCTTGCGAATTTTCACCCCTGAAAACAATAGTGATTTCTGGTTCCAGTTGCCTATTGCTACATGACAAATTCCTCCCAACTTAGTGGCTTAGGAAACATGCAACTGGTTCTTCACAGGGGAAGTCAGGAAGTAGAAAAGGTTTTGGATATATGACTCTTCTGCTCCACATTGTATTAATCGAGTCAACTGATCTTTAGCACCCATCACATGCATTTCACTTATCTGTGGGGACTCCTTCAGCCCTAAGGTGCCTTGGGACTTCTGCTTATGATCCTCTGAACAGGACAGTTGTGTGTATCAGGGTTCCAAGATATTGAGACAAAAGCCATTGATCCTCCTATAAGTTGGGCCTAGAAATGGCACAGTGGGTCAATTCTGTTTATTTTGTTGGTTGAACTTGTCATGGGCCAGTCAAGGTCAAGCCCCACTTCTCAGTGGGAGAACTGTCCAAGCTTTGGCAGCCATCTTTAACCCAGCATCCTCCATCATCAGGCTTTTCTTTTTTAAAAAAAAAAAAAATTATTTATTTTTAAATTTTTTTCATTTTACATATCAATCCCAGTTCTTTCCCCCTTCTCCTACCTCCCCCCCACACCTCTCCCAATCCCACCTCCTATCCACTTCTCAGAGAGGGTAAGGCCTCCCTTGGAGAGTCAACAAAGTCTGGCATACTAAGTTGAGGAAAGACTAAGCCCCTCCCCCTTGTGTCAAGGATGAGCATGGTGTCCCACCCTAGGGAACGTGTTCCAAAATGCCATTTCATGCACCCAGGATAAATCCTGGTCCCACTGCCAGGGGCTCCCCCAAACAGATCTAGCCACATAACTATCGCCCACATTCAGAGGGCCTAGTTGCATTGAAATACGCTGTCTTATGGGCTCCATTAATTAACCGTAGTACTTGTTATCTGTAAACACAGCCAAGAAAACAGCCCCTTGCAGCAGATCGTCATGGCAGAGGAAGCTGGGGGACGCACTGTGCTTTAATTACTGCGGGGTCCCCAGCACATGGCACAGTGCATGGTAGAGCCTTAAAATATGAACACGCAGGTTAAAAGAGTGAAGATGGAGCGGGGCGGTGGTGGCGCACGCCTTTAATCCCAGCACTTGGGAGGCAGAGCCAGGCGATCTCTGTGAATTCAAGGTCAGCCTGGTCTACAGAGGGAGATCCAGGATAGGCACCAAAACAACACAGAGAAACCCTGTCTCAAAACAAAACAAAACAAACAAACAAAAAGAGTGAAGACGGAAGACACGGATGGAGTGGGGAAAGGGACAGCCTCCCAATGGCCCCGGAGCCATGTGACTGAGATGAAGAGTCAGAAGTCCTGAGGGTACAGAGAGGAAGATGAGGAGGCCCAATAGAGCCAGTCCTACTTGACAGGCTGTCTCCAACAGCTTTTGCCAATACCCAGGAGAGCCTCCCTGGTCCCCCCACCCCCACCCACACACACACCCCCTTCCCTCATTGTTAAGCAGAGTCCATGCTGAGAAGCTAAGCTCGTGTGCAGATATCATAGCTGCTGATAGGGTGACCAAGAGGGATTGTATTTCATCCTGGCAACCAGAAGGGTGGAGAGTGGGAGCTTCTGGAGGCTCGTTCCCTTCTTAGCCCCTGTACCTCTTCCAATCCCCACGGTTAACTAAGTCCTCCAAGGAGGAGCCTGGACTTACTTGGGCTGCCTAGACCTGGAGTATGCCCTACAGGAGCGTCTGCGGTTCTTTTATGTGGAGCCACGTGTCAAGGTCCCCCAACCTCTGGTCCACTCCTTTGACATGCGGTGGCATCAGCTTTTAATTGATTTCACAGGGACTGGCTGATTAATAACCCATCAGGCTCCTGTTGGATGAAGGGGAAGCCTAAACAGAAGGCTACCAAACCTCTGCTCTACCTCAGCTCATCCTAGGACTGGGTCAGGAGCCTGGAGCCCTTTTGTGGTCATATTGAAATTGAGAAACCACTTCTGTAACCTCAGGGATGAGGGCTACCCTGCGATCTCTAGGCCAACCCTACCGTGGTTCCCCAAATGAGACACGGGGATGTGTTGCTAGAGTTTTCCTGCCTGGCCCACGGTCAGGATAAATCTCTTTCACCTGCCAGTCTCACAGCCGCTCAGACCCAACCAAGTAAGCACAGAGACTTATATTGCTTACAAACTGTATGGCCGTGGCAGGCTTCTTGCTAACTGTCCTTATATCTTAAATTAGTCCGTTTCTATAAATCTATACCTTGCCACATGGCTCGTGGCTTACCGGCATCTTCACATGCTGCTTGTCCTGGCTGGCAGCTGACAGTCAGTGACTCCCTCTGCCTTCCTGTTCTTTTAATTCTCTCTGTTAGCCCCGCCTATACTTCCTGCCTAGCCACTGCCAATCAGTGTTTTATTAGCAACACATTTGCCATACAGAACATCCCACAGCAGGGATGGGTCAGGGCAACCCCAGAAAGTCACCTAACCTGCCTGAGCCTCATTAGTTCATTTGTAAAACAGACACTGCTAAGTTGGAATGGGCAGTCTTCCCTGTCACTGGGTGATTTGATCTCAGTTGTGTATAAGATCTCATATAAGGCAAACCCCACTGCTGTGCAAGAAGCTCCTAGAGGGATGTGGACCTGTGGAGGGAAGACAGGCACTATGAATGATCCGTGGATGGAGCAAACAGAGCAAGCAGAGGAGAAGACATCATTCCATGTGCCAAAGAGCATCAGTAACCATGACAAACACTCTTGGAGACTTCCCTGGGAGCTGCCAGGTGCTACTCAGAGTCCTTCCCCCATGTAACCCCTTAATCCTCCCAGCTCTCCCACAGATGGTCTGTTTGAAGTTTCCAAGACCACTCCAGGTTTGCTGAATGGCTAATAGGGCACGTGATACTGTTGTGAGCACAGCTCTGAGTTTACTGCAGTGAAAAGATGGGAAACAGAATTGGTGAAGGAAAGAGGTGGGGTCAAAGCAAGGGCTTCAAACCAAGCCCAAGGTTCCAGCAGCTTCACCCAGAATAGCCACACCCTGCTTGCCCAGCAAAAACTGTGGTACACGTGGAGTGCTGCCAACCAAGAGGCCCAGTAGGGACCCAGTGCCCTCGGGTTAAAATAAAGGTTACCATATGGACAACCTCTGCCTGGAACATACTGAAATTTCAGCCTCCTAGAAAAAAACATGCATTAGGTCGAATATGCAGTTTATGCACAGTGGAGCAATCACCTTGTCAGTTCACACAGGGAGCCCTCCTGAAGCCCACGTTCCCAGATGCCAACTAGGGGCCAGTCTTAGACAAGGCCTTTCACACAGTCAGGACTGCTTCTAATGCTTCTGCATGAGAGAGTGGTCTTATTGGTACACACACACCATCACCACCTCCCGTGGAGAGAGGAAGGATCCAAATCATAAATAATAATAATAATAATAATAATAATAATAATAATAATGTTACTTGCCTAAGATCCCGCAGCCAGCACGTGGGCAGGCTAGAACACCTGAGCCATCCCCCAAAGTCCTTGCATCTAGCCTTGTCCAAAGCCATCTTCCTGATAACTTCAAGTGTCTTCTTGGGCCAGGTGAGGTGGCACAAGCAATCAGAAGACTAAGGCAGGAGGATAGTGAGTTTGAGGCTACGTAGTGAAACCCCGTCTCAAAAATAAGTAAGAAATGAAGCAACTTCTCAAGACATCCATTGGCAGGGGGTTTCAGCAGAGAAAATACTCAGTTCAGGGAAGCTGGACAAAGGAGCATAGCCATGAAAAGAGGAAGGATTTGAGTAGGGTGATAAATAGTTGGGTAAAGTGGGGGACCAGGAGTCTCCTGAGAATGACAGAGAGAATGAGCAGTAAAGGGAAGCAGGTCATTGTAAAGGACATCCTGCCTATCCTGAGGTCGTGAGGTCAGGACTGCAGAAGTTAGTGAGTCGCTGCTCACAACTTTTAAGTAGGCATTATGAGATGGTACTTTCCAAGGTTAGCTGCAGCCCGGAAGAGCTGGGGTTTTGTTTGTTTCTTTCCTTCGTTCATGTGTCTGAACACCAGGGCTGTAGCCGGCTCCTCAGGAGTCACTTGGCTGAGTCACTGATGCGTGCACACCATGAGGTGTCCGCTGCAGCATGTAGGGTATGACCCCTACTGCCCTACACCTCTCAATGGAGATGACAGTCAGATGTGATGATGGCCATCCCAGGGCTTTGTGGACAGAAACACAGTCCAGCACAGTGGTTTATGTTAGCACTCTGGCTGTTGGGTGAGGCCATCCTGAAAACCTACTTCTCTTGAAGGTCAAGGGATTTCCCTTCCCAAGACCATTTGTTCTCCCCTTTTGAGGCTAATTCTTCCCACCCTGGATCACACTGGTAGGTCTGGAAGCCTCCGCTTCAGGCTGCTGAGGGACTCTTCTGTGTGTAAAGGGGACCAAATCCCTCCCCATTCAGAGAAAGTCTCCTGGAGCAGCACAGCACTTGCCTGCCAAGCTCCCTCTCAAGCACAGCGGAAGTCAAAGACACCTGCTTTTATCTCCATTCCTGTTGTTTCCTTTCCTTATGAACCTCAGAAGTCTTGCCAAGCCTCAGGTTCCATAACTGTAAACGGAGGTAGAAACACCACCCACCCTCAAGAAGATCATACCTAGTCTTAAGACAATCATCCATACTTGAGCTGCCAGCAGGGGTGAGCAGGGAGCTGCCAGCAGGGGTGAGCAGGGAGCTGCCAGCAGGGGTGAGCAGGGAGCTGCCAGCAG
>CABHPQ010174241.1:0-16480 GCA_902168405.1 Peromyscus aztecus | reverse complement strand
GTGAGCAGGGAGCTGCCCCAGGGGTGAGCAGGGAGCTGCCAGCAGGGGTGAGCAGGGAGCTACCAACAGGGCTGCAAACCCAGGTGGGCACAACAGCTTGTGATCCTAAGAAAAACTCCAGGAACCTTTTATTTCTCAGAGGCAGGAGACATCGAAAGTGTTGGGGGGGGGTGTATAAAATTTAGGGGATTCATGATCTGGGAGTCAGGACACCCATGACTCAATTTCTGCTCTGCCACTCACTGACTTGTGTGGGTTTAGGATCAGGATACAGGTTTCCCTCGACCTCAGTCTCCTCATCAGTCCCACAAGCCAAATAATTTGATCCAGAACTAAACAGAGTTTGAGAAGTACAGCGTAAGGCTGTTTCACCACAGCAACAGCAGTCTGAACCAGCATCACTTTCAGCGAGTGCGTGTGTCCCCCCAAACCCCAATTCCAAGTGATGTAAATGACGAATGCCCGAGTGAGCTGGCATGCTAACAGAAGCACTTTCAGAAGCTCCATCCCTGTGTAGCTTGAGAAATCCTTCATTCCGTTCCATTGCCTGTCTCCTTATCTTCCGTCTCTGTGCTTTTAAGTGACACTCGTCAGCTCTCTCCCTTTCCAAACATGTTTCTTTTTAAATTGTAAATGTTAAAATAGGGCTGGAGAGGGCTCAGCTAGTCAGGCACTTACGTTCCAAGCGCAAAGACATGGTGGGATCCCCAGAACCCACATAAAAATTCAGGGTGTGATGGTACACGTTATAATCCCACTGCTGGGAAAACAGAGACAGACGAATCCCTAGAGCTTACTGGCCAGCCAGTCTAGCCTAATTAGAAAGCTCCAGGCCAGTGAGAGACCCTATCTCAAAGGAAAAAAAAAAAAAGATGAATGATGCTTAGGACTCGGCACCCAAGGTATCCTCCAGCCTTCTGATGTACCAGCACACATGAACATGCATTCAGACACACAGATCAAAAACAAAAATCACTTGATCTAGGCACTTGAAATATCCTATCATTAACATTTTGAGCTTATTTCTTGACCTTTTTTTTAAAAAAAAATATGCTTACTTGTTTACTTTTTGGTGATTATGAGGTACAGGCTTGACTCTCTGGAATGTAGGCTGATGCCAAATTCCTAAGAGATCCCAGAAACAGGCTATGTAGCCAGCATCAATGCAGCAAGGCAGCAGAACGCTGTTTAGGTCCTCTGAGCTCACACTGTGGGGCCTCCTTGTGCAGGGTGAGATAGGATGAAGAGAGACTAAAAATCCTCCTCAAAACAAGAAACTAAAGGAGATAATAATAACCATCGCCTGCTGCTGTCTCTAGGCACTATGTGTCTGCCATATGCCGGGCAGGCCTCCTTCCGCATATACCGAACCCAGCAGCACTCAGCTCAGATCTATTTAGTGACTGCATGTATGTAGCAAGCCGTCTTCTCCTCTAGGCACATAGCAACAAGCTGGACAGAAAGTACAACTGCCTTCATAGAACTGGAATTACACGAGGAAGAAACATACCATGCAGACAAGCACCCCTGTGTTCCCCATCATCATTCCCTGAGATCTTACATGACGGCTTGACACAGTGTGCATGTGTGTGTGCATGCGTGCGTGCGTGCGTGCGTGCGTGCGTGTATGTGTGTACTAAAGCAGTGCAAGGAGCCAGTGAGTGGCTGGGGAAAGATGGGGAGCTGCTGGAAGCAGGTGAGAAGTCATCACTGTGGAAGGAGGTATGATGTATGGGAATATGTATAGAAGGACAATTCAGGCTTAGCTTGTTTGAGAGAAGCAAGGAAGCCAGTGTATCTGTACCAGGAAAATGACTTTGAAGGAGCAATCCAAACCAGATCTTGTAAGATCTTTGGGCCTGGGAAAGACTGGGGAAGGATAAGTGCAGAGAAAAGATCCACATGTTCACCTCTGGTTGTGTAAGTGAGCAGTTACCACCCTTTGATGGATTCTCAGAGTGATTATCTGCCTAAGGGGGATGAAGGATGCAGCTGGGGCGGGAATTCAGATCTGCCTTGTTCGTCCGGCCTCTCATGGGCAGTGCTTACTGCCGACCCCTGCGCTCCTCCCAGGCACTGGGAGCCTCGCAACAGAAAATCCCGGTAGTGACGGCACAGGCTCTCTTTTGTGACTCTCCACAGGACAAGGCCCACTAGTGCCTCGTTGTCAATGTCCTAGCTACAACACGGTATCACTTTGTACTCCACTGTCCTTGGGATGTCAGTGGCCTGGGACCTCCAGATGGTCCTTACAGTCTCTCTCTCTTTGGTTTGAGGAAGAGATAGGCAAAGGTCAGACTGTGTAGAGTGCACAGAGGTGTGGATCAGAGAGTCTGAGCTCCAGGCCCTGACAAACCAGCTCCGGGACGAACGCCGCCACCTCTTCCCCATGTGATCCGACCTCAGAAAAGTTGCCTCTCTGAACTGTGTCCCACCAGCCTGAAAGGGGAGGTGACAGAGCTGGCTCCATAGGAGTAGGGGTGTAGAACAAATGTAGGTCAATCCCAGAGCTCCTAGAGCAGCAGCCCATGTGTGGGGCTACAGGATAAGGCAACCGCTCCAGTTAGCATCCTCTCAGTGGACCCCATAGCAACCTATGCATCTTAGTGTTATAATCACCAGTGTGCAGCAAGGATGATTAGAAGAAGTTAAGAGTTTTACCCAAAGTCATACATCAGGAAGTCCTTGCGCCGGAGTGGTGCGTTCTACGGCCCAGTAAGAGGCAGAAGGGTCCCTTGGCAGGACTGGAGCCCAGAGCTGGCTTGCTGCCATCTCTCCTCCCTCTGGCATGTCCTACCGTGAGGCAGCAACAGTCCTGAAACTAGCTGGAAGTGGGGTCCAGAGCACTTGAGGGGGAATGGCATCACCTAGCAAGTACAGTTGAGACCCAGATGTCTGTCTTCATCCCAGGGCACAGTCAGGTGAATGCATAAGCATTGTCCTGCCCTCATGGGTAAAGATCCCACCCTATGTCTTCAGGGGACTGTCTTGCTTGCTAATCAGTTACCACCCAGTTCTCACACAAGCTGAAGGCTGGTGAGACTCCAGCCAGGTCCTCATCCACAGGGACTTAAGAAAAATACAGATTCTTTGACCCTATCTTAGTGCACCAATTGAGTCCCCGGGGCTCTGCTGGACCTGGGCAGGGTACGGCTTTCCAGAATGTTCTCCTTCTTTAGAAGACAGTGGCCACAAGTGCTTGGTGTTCTTGTGTCTTCAGAGAAGCCAAGTGGGCGTTTCCAGATGCTGCTTTAGCAGATGTGGAGTGAGTCAAGGAGAGAACGTTGGGCTTTGGATCCAGATAAACAAGTTCAAATTCTTGCTTTGAACCTTGTTGCTGGTGACCTGGGCAAGTCCCACGACAACTCCATATCCCAGTGTCCCCTCATCTGTAGAAGTGGGATCACCCTGACTTCTTTGCATAGCATCTATTTTGAAAATTTGTGAAAATGGATATAATATGCCTAGCCCGCTGCTGGGCACCTTCCAGTCCTCCTTGCTAAGAACCGGAGTCGGATGCACACAGCTTCCAGCCATGCGGGTTTGTATAGAGAGTGCTCCCTCTGGATGCTGTGTGCCAGGTGGATCCTTTGCACATGTGGCTTTGCACACTGACCTGTTGCCTGGAACCTTTGTCCCTGCTGGTCTCATGCACAGCCGCACCCGACAGCCACTCTTCCTTTGTTTCTATACTACCCCCTTCATCGATGCATGACTCATTGCCTCATTCATGTCTCCATGTGTGCGTAGAAACCTAGGCAAGCAGCCCTTCCTAGGGACATTGCAGGACAACCTCATTGAGATGGACATTCTCAGCGCCTCCCGCCATGATGGTGCTTACAGTGACGGGTAGGTGGCACCCCCATGCTCCTCCTTTGTGTGTGCTCTCCTGGTCGCTCCTGCCCTTGCATGCAGACCCCTGAGACCTTTCCCTGGGAATGCCTGGGGGAAGGGATGCCATGTTGCATGCACATCCCCAAGTCCATGTTCAACTTGCAAGTTTGTCCTTGGAATGCCCTGCCACCCCCTACTCCCCACCCCCAGCATATTAACAGCCGTCTTGTTAATATGCAGCCCTCAGCATCTCATCGACTGCCTTCGCCATTCTGGAAACCATCTCATGTAGCAATTCTTACACAGCACAGGCCCCGTGTCTTATGTATTCTGGCCTTGAGTGTACACTCTGTGGTCTGAATGTCTTCTACCCTAGGAGGAGTGGGTTTGTCCTAAGATTCCAAGGCTATGTGGTACAAGTCACGAAGTCCACCCAAGATTTGCGCAAGTCCAAGGCCATTTGCATGGCCATGGTTCAGGTCACATTGTGCAGGATTTTTCAACACCTCCTCTGGCTACAACCATGTGCTTTGACTATACTCCACGGCCTTCAAGACTGCAGCTGGGCTACAGAGTAGAAGTGACAGTCTTTCTTCCACATAACTTTCACATGGGCTCTGTAGACAACAGCCAGGCTCCTGAGGCTGTGAGGGCACTGTTACCAGCCATCCACTCATGGGCAGAACTTAGTAGTGACTTCTTGACTTCTACCCCAGCAAAGCCTCATTTAAAAAGAAGGGCATCCAGCACCTTACCAAGGTGTACTGGATTGCAGATATTAGAACAACAGGAAAAAATTAAATACCAGTGGCCTCCAAGAGACAGGCAGGACTTTAGACACTCCCTGAGCTATTGTAATGACTGTAGAAAACAGACCCATCCCCCACCCCAGCTCCACTGTTCCCAGGAAAAGGACTTCAGGGCGACCTCTGTTGAGTGAGTCGTGCCGCCCGCCTTGGGTGGGTGTTCCTGTGGGCAGCACTGTCCTACTAGTGCTCTGTGGAAACGTGTCTTCTTGTGCCCTGTCTGTGGTCCAGTCCGTGATTTCCCTGACCCTGTCATATTCCCTGTGATGATTCTTTCTCTCTCTCTTTCTCTAGGCTCCTCTGCATGCTCCTTCTTCCGCGCCTCTATCCTACAGGTTGGCCTGGGTACCTGGTTATCTGGCAGACCCTGACACCTTCCCGCCTCTCTCCATCCACAGGCACTTCCTCTTCAAGCCAGGAGGCACCTCCCCGCTCTTCTGCACCTCATCCCCGGGGTACCCTCTAACATCTAGCACCGTGTACTCGCCCCCACCCCGGCCCCTGCCCCGCAGCACCTTCTCCCGACCAGCCTTTAACCTCAAGAAGCCCTCCAAGTACTGCAACTGGAAGTGTGCAGCCCTGAGCGCCATCGTCATCTCAGCCACACTGGTCATCCTGCTCGCATACTTCGTGGGTAAGCACGTCCTCCCCACCCCCACCCCCCA
Organism: Peromyscus aztecus; assembly: GCA_902168405.1. Taxonomy (NCBI): domain Eukaryota; kingdom Metazoa; phylum Chordata; class Mammalia; order Rodentia; family Cricetidae; genus Peromyscus; species Peromyscus aztecus. The sequence goes on along the minus strand of CABHPQ010174241.1, from coordinate 11,175 downwards.
GCTCCCCATGGCTCCCATTTGGCCCAACCAAAGCACCTGGGGTCATCAAAGGCACTGCGCCAGCATCATAGTCATAGGACCCAGGTTGTACCAAGAAATCTCGCACTGGTGTGGTCTGTGACCCACGCCATAGGGCCACTCTGTCCTCTGTGCTTGGGTCAGGAAGGCTAAACTGAAGAGCAGATAGGGAGATGATCCTAAGGGTGAAAGGAAACGATCAGGAAAGCTCCAGGTGAGTTTCAGGCAGGGTGGTATGATAGCATTGTAGAAACTGCCAGAAATTGCCATGATTGTTCAAGTACAGTTAGGACCCAAGGAAATCCTGCATGAGAAGCACCAGGCCCCAGTGAGTGGAGAGCTGGCTGAGGGAAGAGCAGAGCTCCAGAGTCACACTGGTGGGGGTGTGGGGAGTTCCTACCTGACCCAAGGGTACATAAGAAAGTCCTCAGTTCTGTGACTTGTGGCTCTGCTCCAGCAGATGGCTTCTCCTTGGCATTCTTTGAACACATTTCTAGCAAAATCTGGTTTCCTACTTGTGATTCCCCTCTTTGATCTTCTCCTGGGAAAGCAATTAATCTAAAAAGAAGAGGGCTCAGTGAGGAGTCTGAGACCTCTATGATAATAAGCCTCTGAGGAAAGGAATCCAAAGTGGCTTAGCTCTGGGTACCTTTTCCAAGGTTGGAGGTAGATGATGCTAGCCTAAGAAGGCCTTGAACCCATGTTAAGGAGTTCAGAGAAAGTTCTTGGAAACAAATGGGATTGTCAGTATATGCCAATAAGTAGAATTATAACTGACCAGCAGAGGCCAAAGGAAGACAGAGTACTTGCCCCTGTGAAGAACTCTCTAGCAGGCTGTCAACATGGATGCAAAGTGAGCCTGTCTTGAGAGGCACTACCATGCCATCACAAAAAAATAATTAATAGAACATGAACCACCACTTGTTTTGGAAATGAAAAAATATTTCGAACATAGATGGAGTTCAAACGTTGTTGTAAACTGTCAGTTAAATTTCCTCTCATGGGTCCTCAGTTTCTTAAAATCAGTCAGGAAGGTGACAGTCCCAAGAATATCCTAATATCTCCCCTATGTCAGTCTTTTTTTTCCCTTATGAATATAGACTTAGAGAATGCATAACTCTGAAACAAGATGGTGCACAATTCATATGTCTTCTACCAATAATTTGTTGTTGCTGCCTGGAAAGCTACATTGAGAAAGATCCTGAGGCTATATTCAGATGAAATGTAAAAGAACCTCTGTGATTGATTAGTGATGTCTGTCATGATCACCTTGGAGCAAACAGGGTGGGCACATTATTGGGTGGACAAGCAGAGAACCATTGAAGAGCTATCAGCAATGGTAGGCAGGTTAGGTTTTCATTACATAAAGAAGGAACTGATGGCAGAGCTATTAGGAAGTGGCTACAAATAACTAGTCAGGAAAAACTGATGGCTTCATGACAATGTGGACGTGGGGAGAAAGGAGGTAGATGTAAGATAAGTTTAGGAAAATTTGCAACTCCAATCAGAGGTAGTCAGTTCACAAATAACATGTCCTCGCTAAGAGTAAATACACACTTGTGATAAATGTAAGGCTGGATTATAGCAATCACACCCAAGAAAGACATCAAAGAGGCAAGCCTAGGCATTCCCTTTGTCATTTGGATAGACTCAGCGAGGGCTTGGGAAGAGCATGGCCTCAGTATCAGACAGTCCAAGAGACCAGCTCTCCCACATGGCGACTGCTCACCCTCAGACTGATTTCCCAGAAGGATGTCTGTGAGGCTGGAGTTAAACAGTGCAGGGGAATGCACTACAGGTGTGGGGACCAGCCACCCCTTTTTTCAAGGGCTGGACATGTTAACCTTGGTACCTGGCCTCTTCCAACTGATGAAGGCTAGAATGAGCATGTGGGCATCTTGCTTGACCATAATTGCAGGCTGTAATGACTAACTTGTAAGGAACTATCAATTATTAAAAATCAAATTAATTGTTTCAGTCAAGCACAAATATCTTAACAATGACTCTTTTCCAGCAGACCAGCTGATCTAATCAACAGGCAAAAAGCACAGATATTTAATTAGATTTTTGATGAAAAATTGTGTTTAATTTCAAGTATAATCAATTATTAATTACTGCAATGAGTGAGTCTGACTGGGTTTACTAATTAACTCATTTAAAAATTATGAATAACCTTTTCATTTATAATTATTTTCTGCAGCCTATCAAATTCCAGATAAGACTTGCATCACCTAGCCAGCAGAGAGGAGACAGAAGCAGAGGGCGGGAAAGAATGTTGCTTCTGCTAATATCTGCCCAGGGAAGCCATATCAAGGTGGTGATCCTGACAGATCTATTTGACATTCAGCCTCCTAGTTGGGAACTGTGCTGAAAAATGAGCAGCCAGTGACCTTTAAGTTTCAGACATATTTACTGGTATTTTCATGAGAAAATAGAGAAATCGGAGTTAACACTCCATGGAAACTTGCTTTGGGCTCTCTCTGTTCACTTCCCCCAGCAAGCTTTATTTGGCTGGGGTGGGCCCCCCCTCCCCCTCCCCCAACGGAGGACCTTCTCACGGCCATGTGATATCTGCAAAGGGGCAAATGTAGGTCTTTTTACTCCAAAGGACTCCCATTCGGACAGGCAGCCGTGCAATGTGCTCACCCCACTTGACTCTTCTTCCTGTTTTCAGATCCTTGCTGGTCTCCATTGATTACCTTTCCTTTCCTTTTCTAGAGAAATCTGCTTCAGAACAACATGGAGAGAGTGGTATGAGGGTACTGCTGTGCCGTCGTGTAAACGATGCTTTATTCTTAGCATTTTGATCTTGCTTAGAGCATTTTCAGTAAAACAAAACTATATGCAGACTAGGAAGGATGCCAGTGGTCACTGTCATTCACAGGATCAATTGCTCTTAGTTCTGAGTTTTCCACAAGCCTCTTTCTAGCTCAGACACCTCACTTGTACTTTTCTATTGAAATCTCCTAACCCCAGTGGGTTAGGAGCCTATTTGCAGATGAGGACTCTGGGTCCCACAGAGCTAAAATGACTCACTTACTGTCACGTGGCTAACATTAGGAAGTGACTCTCCCAACCATAGGGATTCTGACACTTGAAAAAATACTTTTAATCTTTGGAGCTCAGTCTTTCCCCTTATGTTGTAGCTTTCCAGTCTTGACTTAAAAGAAAAAAAAAAAACATATCTCAAATGTGGCCTTGGCATTGGGCCACATCCAGGACATGCTTCTTCTTTCTGGGCCCTCCCAATGATTCTGTGGAATCAGCATTTCTTTCTCATGGGGATCTAAAGCTCAAAGGGACAACTTTCCAGGATGCTACAGGCAGTAAATGACACAGCTGCCATTCACCCAAGGCTTGGGGTCTCCAAAACCACGCCTTAGGCATGGTGCTGTAGGTCCTTAGCTCAAATGGATGATGCCGAACTGAAAGACCCCACTTCGGGCCCCACCTCGGATCTTCATTCACTGGGTAGGCTTAGACGCCTTTCCAAACCTCTCAGAACCTCAGCTTTGCATTTCCATATCGTTCATACAATGGGCATGGCTCGCATGAGTGACAGATCCCCCCCGGAGAGCCTGGCTTCTGAAATTAGGCCGCTGATTTTAAGACCTCATCTCCACTGCTTGCAAGTTCTGCAGCTTTGGTTTCCATAGTAAAGTGGGGACACAAGTGGGGACATCACAGAGTTGTCATGAAATTTGAGGAAGAAAGTTTATAGAGTACTTATCCTGCCCTACACACACACACACACACACACACACACACACACACACACACACACTTGGTGCAACAAGAATAAGTGGAAGTTGGATACTGGGGTGACTTCTGTCATTGTCACAAAGCAGACTATCTTCCTCTTTATCTTTTGAGGGAAGACCTGCACCAAGCTTGCTTTGCTATAGCCTTCCAGCTTTCTAGTCTGCATTACTCACTAGAGCAGCTGAGAAAGCAAACGGGGCGCTTGTCAGAGCACATTTGTAGGATGTCTGGTTGTTCCAGGAGAGCAGCCACAAAAGGAATTGTCATCTAAAGTGCCCCCCCCCCCACGTCTCTTCTTTAACTAGGACGGAAGTTGACTTTGCTTCACTGACAGTTAGCTGTATCCAGCTGACAGCTCCCCTTACTTCTGCACGGCTGTGTAAACGGCAGTGGATGAGTGGCAGGTTACGATCTTGAGGATGCTTCAAGCACCTGTCTGGCAGGAGAGCCCGTGGAATCAGGTGGAGAAAGGCTTTCCATTTAGATGAAGGCCCCAGAGCACCCTGGGATGCTGGCTCTTCCACATCAAGTCTAGGCCCACCCTGAAGGGTGGAGATGCTTTAACTGTAATCTCTTTAAGGAAGCATGGTGCCCTCCAGTAGTATAACCCATTGAGTCTTGTTTCTACTTCTACATGGTAGAAGGAATAATAGAGCTGCTGTAGTTAGGCTAAGGGACACAATGGTGAAAAGCACAGGGCCTGTGATCAAGGAGACATCCCTTGCTGGTGGCTTTGGAAGACTGTCATTCCTGCTCCTTGCACTTCAACTCTCTCAGCCTGGGATGTGATGGATGTAGATGATCTCATTCAGCTCCTTGCGGTCCATAGTTCCATGACTATAGGGATCATACCAGCATGCTCTCACAAACAGGAGCTGTAGCCACCTCTGGGTGGGACATTCCTGCATGCTCAGAAGCAGTGACAGATCTTTTTATTAATGAGGTCATATTTTCACCTCTACCAGAAACTGAGTGTGGGTGGCAAGCACTATACAAACTCTGGTACCAAGTGGTGATAGTTTAATTCATAAGTGAGAACGTTGCCAAGCTTAATTGCTGTTCTTCAAGAGGCAGTTCTGAAAGAGCTTTGCTTGGTGGAACATTATTGCAGTGCTGAGTCTGGCGGAGCCTGAGTCATCCAGTTCCTGAGGCCATCTGGAAAGTGTCGGCAGAGGTGCACTTGGGCAATTAATGTGGTCACAGAGAATGCGGCCTCCTGGAAGACCTCTGACACCTCACCCGTTTATTAGTGACTTTCCTCATCACTCAGACAGGGTACCTAACAAAAGCAGTGAGGAAGGAAGGCTTGATTTGGGCTTATAATTTAAGAAGGACTAGAGTCCATCACGGCACAGAAGGTATGATGGCAAAAACATGAGGCAGACAGCTATGTTTTATACGTAATCAGAAAGCAGAGAGTGCTCAGGAAGTGGGGCCAGGCTATGAAACCTCAAGGCTCACTCCCAGTGACTCACTTCCTCTACGAAGGCTCCAATTCTTACAGATCCATAACATTTCAAGACAGCGCCAAGAGCCGGGAGCGAGTGTTTGAAATGTCTAGGGGGGACATTTCCCATTCACACTACAGCACCTCATTAACTGGCCTTCAGTGTGGCAGCAATACCACAGGAAGGGACAGTAGACATGTTGTCCCAAGAAGGCTGCAGTACACATCTCCTGTAGCCTATTATCTTGTCCAGAGCCCAGCACAAGGTGGCTGTGCTTAAAAAGGCTTTCTTGAATTAAGGACCTTACAGAATGCTTAAGTCTGCTGTAGGTAGTCAACTTAGAAAGATATGAGCCAAAGCATGGTGACAGAAATGTTTGTTTCACTTCCTGGGATTCGGGTACAAATGAATTGGACTTGAGAAGAATAGGGAAAACGTTAGCCACAGAAGCTAGGGTGATGGTGGCATCCTCCCCAGCTCCTCATCGGAGTCTGGCTCCTCCATGCAACCTCAGGTCTTAGATGTCCTTTGTTTCGTGAGCACAGACCTGCTGCACTTTGAGCCTGGGTGTTATTAGTGAGTGGCTAGGCTCATGGTTTCTCTTTTCTCTTCAACCTCACATCAGGTCTTTTGGACGGAAGCCATGGGTTTAGCTTTATAGCCCAGAGAATGGGGGAAGGAATCCTTAGAACCTGATCTTTCACAGGGAGGAAGGGATGGCGATCCAGGATCCTGCATTAATGCCCTTTTCTCTAAGATTGATTCCTCTCACTGCTCTGTAGGAATCGCTAACAGCAGCTCTTTACAACTGACATCAGACAAATATTTTCCAGCTCCCCAAAAAGAAGGCCTAGAGACTGGCATGTCAGAAATGCTGTCCTGGAGAGCAAGCAGACTCACTCTGCGGAGTTCAGAGGACAGAGTCAGACATGAGGTGTAAAAAAGATGGGAGAGGCTTGGGAGATGGTCCATTGGGTATAAGCATGAGGACTAGAATTTGGATACCCAGCATCTGCAGAAAAATCCTGGCATAGTTGTACACTTGTCTGTAAGCTCAATGATGTCAGGAGGACAAGACAGAAGGATCTCTGAGGGTTGCTGTCCACCAGCCTAACTCCATGTTTGGCTAGAGACTCGATCTCAAAGAAGTAAGATGGACAGTGGTAGAAGAGGACATCTGGTGTCCTCCTTTGGCCTCTGCCCACATGCACAGGCATCTGGCATGAGAGGAGTGGTAAGTGCACAGACTTTATAGGCCCATGATCTTGTCTTGCAGATACTAGCCCTGCCATCCAGGCAAGGTTCATCTTCATCACGCTCTCAGTTTTTTATTTGTAAGGCAGGAATAAAAATGAACAAACAAGAGACTGACTGAAATTATGACTCACTCAACATGTTTCAGCTCAGCATGAAAGAACGTCTTCCAGTCTGAGGAGCTGCTCACAATAGAACAGTTTGGGGGTGATCTTCCTGGCAGTAGAACTACCAAGCAGTAGGTTGTTCTATTTGCTTACTTAGTTGTGTGTTTGATTGTTCATTTGCTTTTTAATTTGAGAATTATGTAATAAAGAAGCTACTTGCAAAGGTGAGTGCCATGTGAGCAAAATGACACTGAACTAATGGTACCAGGGTGTTGTTACTTCTCCAGGCATGGCAGGGCAAGAGGGAGTGCTTACCAGAGACTGGAGAAGGCCAGTCCAGGATGCTTCTTGGGAGCTTTGGTCCTCAGTAGCAAATGGTGGTGATGGAGCGGTACATGTCTCAGTCTCTCTCTCTCTTCCTATCCTCCCATCTCTTGATGATGGAACCCAATCAGCAGCCAGAGCCCCACAGAGCCACATAGACGAGCCTCACAGGGCATGCAGCAGGTGGAAGGGAATTCCAGGGCAGACAGATGAAATCAGCCTCCCACAGCAATGTCCAGGGCTCTGACTGTAACCTCAGAGCCTGACATCAGCACTGAGGTACCACCGCCACTCAAGAATGCCTCCCTCACCCTCACACCTACTCAGACACGAGGCCCCTGCCCTTGCTTCCTAAATCAGTTATTGCAAACTGATGGCTACATAGACACCATTCTGTGAGTTCTGACAGACAGGAAACCTGTCGCCACCAATGTGAGCCAAGCATGGAACCTTTTCGTCCTTCTAGAAAGTTCCCTCTGCTCTTCATCATCAGCTACCTTTCCTTACTCTCAGCCTCTGGAAACCCCTCTTCCCTTCTCAGTTCAGGCACTGCTTTTTGAGAAGTGTGCTAAAGAATGCATTTAGCTACTAACTTTAAAATCAGCAACTACCTAAAATAATGCTCTGACCCCGTTTTAAGTGTTGAGAACACGTTAAGATATGTTCGAGTCTTTCAAGTTCCTGGAGCAGCAGTGTCTTGCCTCCGTACCTCAGGTGTAGTTCCCCTGGCACTGTCTGTCCCTGTCTGTTGTTGTTTGTCTTGTTTATCATCAGCCTGGACCTCACCCAATAGGCTAGGCTGGCTGGCCAGGAAGCCCCAGGGATCTGCCTGTTTGCACCTTCCTGCTGCTGGGATGACAAGTGTGTACCATTGCCTGGATGTTTTTCTTTTTTTTTTTTTTTTACACATGAGTTACGAGAATGGGACTCTGAATGCATCTTGGAGTTTCAGTGTGCTGCTGCACGTGACCTTCCTAAGGAGCAGCAGCCATAGCCTTAGCATAGCGGCATGAATGCACAGGTTGATAGTCTTTGTGTGCACGTATTTTCCAGCGTGACCCAGCTCTCTTCCTTGTCAAGTTCATTAGCTCTGTTACTGCTCTCCTCGCTTGCTGTATATAACACTTCCGTGGACGTCTTCACGTCGCCGCCTCTGGTTCCTTCTTTCTTCCTCCAGAATGGGATTCCTGGGTGATCAGGTGTTGACAGGTCAATGCTGTGGGATAGGACTGAATCCCAGGCCCTCCTCAGGTGTCTAGTCTTCTCACTGTCCTGCAAGCATGGAGCTTTGTATGTGATCTTGGGTCATCTGAGATCAGTGGGAAGTGAGGGGTCACAAGTGACCCCAAAAAGGTAGCAGGTCTTCATTCTGGAGGGTGGCACCTGCCACCTGCTTCTCTCCCTGTGTTCTTTTTCAAGACCCTCACCCAAGCCAAGTATGGGGGTGCACTATTATAACCCCCGCAGCCAGGAGACTGATGTAGAACAGTGGGTTTGAAGGCAGCCTCAGCTGCAAAACCAGTCCTTGCCTCAGCAAACCCAAGTTAAAAACCCACAAAAGAACTCTACTTAAATGCCATTATTCAGGGAAGCCCTTGAATACCTCTCGCACTAAGCCAGCAACTTAGTTATATGTCTTTCGGTAGCCTGTAATACTGTCCACAGTCACAATCTAAATCACTGTGACATTAGGTGGTGACTATCAGTCTCCACCACTGGGCCGCAAGCTCCATGGAGATAGAAAGTGTCCCCATCATGCTGTGCTGTCACCACAGCTGCTCATGTCCAGGTTCAGCATGTGTTTGGTCAAAGTTCCTTGGAAGAAAGATAGACGGGAAAACACTGAGACTAGAACCAAGCAGACACTAGACAGGGGGTGGGAGGGACGAGGAGGAAAGAATAGAGGCTCTCAATTCTTTTGTGCTTTTGAAGTCTAGATCACATGAGTGGAAAATGACTGCTGGAAATGGGGTTGAGAATGGGACTAGAAGAGCGAAGGCCAGAGATGGCTGTGTAGGACCAGCCAGACTCTGTCTTAGTCTGTTCCTGGTTACTGGACAATTTTATTCAAGAATCCTGCTGTCGACGGGCCTCTTTCTCCTGGCCTGTGAATGCAGTTAACAGGCCATTCTGGGGACAAAGTGACTTGCTGGCACCCAGTGCTAACTTGTAATAGTCACTAGCAGGGACAGTCTGTCTCCGGCACCCTGGCAGACAGGACACATTGAATTTGTGGGCCAAGCAGCTCCTGAGTTTATAAATGTCCCAAGAAAGACAGAACCAAGTTTATGAGTGCATCCACTTTAATACCAACAATCCGGACAATCAAGACCCCTGGAGGGGTGGGGGGACACAGGAATAGTGGGCAGGAGATGGCCATGGCTGTATCTCAGGGTGCTCCTGCAACTTCACCCAACAAATGTGGAAAGGCTGTGGTTTTACAAATTTCCAGAGTCCTTGGAAAGAGTTTTTCCTTCAGTCTAATTTTTATTCCAGACTCATTACTGTGTGGTCACATAATTTAAATCTACTCACGTGGGAGGGACTGGTTTCCTTGATGGCCATTGTTTCACTTTGTAGTCTCTGTAAAAGGTGAAGTCAGTTCAATCAGGGAGTCCCATGGGGTGCTGGAGCCTAGGACAAGAGCAGGAGGCAGTCTTCAGCCAGTCTTCTCAGCAGGGAGCAGAGAAGGATGGGGAGAAGGGAGCCATGTTTGTACAAACACAGTACTTTTTCTTCCATTCTGTGTTTCCTTCTCTCAGTAACAGCCTTGCCCTAAGGACAGCCATACAGTCTTCCTGCAGCTCAGGCCACTGCTTTTAAAATCAGTCTTGACTTCCTCTCTCTCTTTGTGTGTGTGTGTGTGTGTGTGTGTGTGTGTGTGTGTGTGTGTGTGTGTGTGTGTTTGTGTGTGTTTACACATGTGTTGGGGGTGGTGTGCGCATGAGTGCATGAGTGTATGGGTATATGGGCACATGGAGGCCAGAAGACAGCCTTAGGTGTTGTTCCTCAGACACCATCTATCTTTTCTTGAAATAGCGTTTCTCACTGGCCTGGGACTCATCAAAGAGCCTAGGCTAGTAACCAGCAAGCCCGCCAGGCTCTGCCTGTCTCTACCTCCCCAGTGCTGAAATTACAAGAGGTAACCATGCCTGGATTTTTTTCTTTAACATGAGTTCTCAGAATCAAACTCTGATCCTTCGACTTCCAAGGCAAGCACAGAGTTATCTCCCCAGCTTTCCTCTTTGGTAATTTATCAATTGATATCTAAGGGGTGTTTTGAGTCACTGATGAGACAGCATCTGCAAAAGGTCTAGCCTAGTCCAAGGCCCACAAAAGACCTTGAGTGCATTCAGGTGTCACTGTCAGGCAGCTGGGTCCTCCAGAGGTTTAACCTTCTCAGGTTCTACACCCTAGGGCCGTCTTGGATGCAGGGCTTTCGGTAATTTGGGATTAGTAGATGGAGCATCCCACACTCAGTGAGGAGCTAACACTGACCCATTTGCTGCACTGTGTCCTCCTGGGCTGTGACTGGCAAAGCTGGATAAGCTGCTTAATGCTTTTGAGTTTTCCAGAGGTTTCTAGAGAGCCAGATGTGCAAGGAACTCCTGGCAATATGAGGTGGCTGTTAACACTATGGTATAGACTTTGAACCTCATCCCTGTGGGCTCCTTCAGGAGACACCAATTCAATCTAGCCAGGAAGTTCAGCTGAAACTTCCACAAGAGGTGGAGTTGCAAATCAAGGAAGACATTGAGAGAGAAGATATCAATGAATTTTTGGAGGGAGGACTAACCACACAGAGGCAGAGGACGGCAGATAGAAACAGCAGTCATTTGTGGAGGGCATATTTACATGTCCTTTTGTGTTTACCTCTCTAGGCCTCAATGTATATTGCACTAAAGTGTTCTGGGTGTAGAGCTATAGAAATCAAGATGCATATGGGTGGCTTCTGTTGCCTGCCCCATTGGAAGAGAGACTGACTAGGCAGATGCATCATAAGCCTGGCTCTTGTGAGAGGCCTATCAGACAATCAACCTTCTGGAGCATTCCTTCCACCAAGTACAGTTAGCAAAAACATCTCCAGAGGTAGACATTGAGGCTGAAGTAGTTAAATTACTTACTCAGCTGTGACAATCAGTCATCTAGAAAGCTGGGCCTAGAAACCCGGTGTCCTCCACTATACAGACCACTTCTGAGGACACTCCCAATGCCTTGCACCTGAGCTCACAGTGCACTCGGAGCTTTTGCCTTCCCCGTGT
>CABHPQ010174240.1:13919-38816 GCA_902168405.1 Peromyscus aztecus | reverse complement strand
CCTGCTTCCTGCAGTGGAGACAGCAGGAAATTTTTCTCAAGAAATTTTATTTTTTTAGCGTTTAAGAGAAAAATAATGTTTCTGTATTTTCTGATTACATATTTGCCTTTTAAAAAGCATTTCACACACACACACACACACACACCCCAGCAGCCTGGTTCCAACTTGTGACTGCTCTGACCATCCAAGAGTATGATAAAATGATGGTTTGGGGGTATTGGGCATTTTAGGGTAACAGCTTTTCAGAACCTATTTTCATAAGGTTTATGATATTTTGTACTCATTCATTAACTAGAAAAGAAGATTGCCATTGAACTTTACGGTGAATCCATCATGTATATAGTGCTGTTGAGTGACTCACATCAGTGGTATCTGTATGGAGGCTGGTTTGTAACCTTTGACCCTATGTTTTAAGAATGAGGATAGCACTCTAAGGGAGGAAGGCCACAATGCCTTCTGTTCTCAGTTTACAAAAATTGGCCACCATGCATATGTCTAGCTGGCTTTTAGGAGAACCAGTAGGAAACTTTTAACTCATTAATTGCTGAAAGAAAACGTAAGTTTGAAAAAGAAAATGTATAAAATACTTTATACTTGAAGAGGAATAGACAAGTCAGAGGTTGTATAACTTGGGGGTGGGGCAGCCAAGCATTCAGCCAAACATATGGGATTCCTCTGAGCGAGGGGTCCCATGTGACTAGGCAGGTCTCTCAGTCACACACCTGTAAAGCCTACCCCGATCAAAACTTTAGTCAGTAGGGAAGAGGGAAAGGAATAATTCCTTGCTGGTGAAATTTCCCCCTACATCTAGCCTGCTCTAACCTGCGCACTACTCAGGTGTGAGCCTCTCTCTGGGGGGCGCTGTTGTGCCAGAGAGGAACTGATGTCAGCCCTGGTGCACAGGAAGGGGCACCAGGAGGAGGGTCCTCCATCAGGGATGAGGGGGGTGGAGGGAGGGGCTTTCAGAACTGATATGAGAGTAGGAGAGGCGATGGAGGCAATCAATGCCTACTTAAATGACCTGGAGGTGGGGTGGTGCGGGGAGAGGAACTCGGGAACCTCCGGCTTCCTAGTAGTGTAATACAGTTACTTGGGCCCTCTGAATTTCGTGTTTCACCCTGGTAAAACAGTGGTAACCACCTTGTAAGGTTATTGCATGTATGAGAGCTCAAAGGGGAAAATATGGAGCCCAGTGGCTGGTACCTAGCGTCATTGTTTTTTTCTCTCTAAATGAGTAGATAAAGAGGATTGGGTGGAAAAGACCTCCAGTGTCAGGGCTGGGACAGCAGGTGGAGAATCTCCAAAGCTTGCAGAATCTTGTAAGAGCTGGCTGCCTCTCCGTGACCCTCCTCAGCTGCCAGTGCCTTGGGGCTGTTGCCAAAGCAGAAACGCATCTTTCCCCCAGACAGGGTAAGGAGCAGTCTGTGGGAAGTCAGTTCACAGTAGAGTTCAGTCCCAGCACTGAAAACGGGCCAGCTTTCACCCACACTGTGGGGATGAGAGAGCAGCTGTGGGCAGACGGCGGAGTCCGCGCTGTGGGGTCGCTGGGTTGCAGCGTGCTTACAGATGTACAGTGTTTGTTCTGCGACTTTGTAATTTGTCTAGTTTATCCAGTTACATTTCCATGACATGTGGAGAGAGCAGCCAGAGCTGTCTTATGTATTTCCTCACTTTGTTTTGATTTATTATTTGTTGTTTACAGTATTATCTCCAGTAACAACAATGGAATTTCCTTCCCCACCAATCTGGTCTATTTCCATTTTGCCTGTTTATTTTTAATTTCCTTTTTCTTGGCTTGAAACCTCCCCACGACTCTGCCTTGTTTATTCCGTCGCGTGTGTCAGCATTGTTTGTCAGCGTGTCCCCTCAGAGGAATGCGGTCCACTCTTCACTGTGTGGGTTGTATTTGCCTGACTCCTGACGGGAGCATGCTGTGCACTCCATGTTTCTAAATACTGTGTGATGGCCTGGGCTAGCTCATGGTTGCTCTCTGCAAGCAGGCAGCCTTGCCGTCTGTGGCTCCCAGATGGAGCATGTGAGGCCCCAAGGCAGAGAAAGAACTCCTCTGTAGAGAGACTTGTGTCTGTTTCTCTGACGTCACCCCGGCCCTCTCTCTGTCTGTCTTTTCCATCCACTCTGATTTGGCAGCAGGTTACATGAGCATAAGGCCTGCCTTTTGCAGATAGGCTCAACTCCCGGAAGCCATAAGAAATAGTTGTTAATTAGTGATCAATTCCATCTTGCACTATAGCCACTTGGAACACATGCTGAATCTACACTTGTTCCCTTATGGTGAAGAACTCAGCCCACCAAGCCAATGAGGTCTAAGGGGGAGATAACTTGACTTTATTACTTGTTATATGAATTAGCAAAATGCTGCCTCTTTTTTATTTCTGGGTTGTCATGAGTCACTAAATTATTGGATTGACATTCATTTAACTTCATTTAACATTTACTTATTTGCTTATAACATTTGCTTTGAATAGGACACATCTATAGTCTCAAAGGACTTACAGGACTTGAAGGTAGAAACAGGGTTAAAAGCAAGTAGATATGATGCAGTCGTATCCTCAGTACATAGAGAGGGTCCCCATTAAGTCTCTTGGTGGTGTGGCTAGAGTGAACAGACCACAAACAAACCTACAGTATTGGATGTCTTTGGGATCCATGTGTGTTTTCTTCTCTTCCTCCTCCTTCTTGGTTTGTTTTTTGTTTTTTGGGGTGACGGGGTTTCTCTGTGTAACATCCCTGGCTGTCCTGGAACTCACTCTGTAGATCAGGCTGGAGTCCAATATCCATCTGCCATCCCCCCCCCCCCTCGTGCTGGGATCAAAAGGATGTGCCAGGTCCCGCTTGTGTTTTCAAATGGCTGGAGTGGTGTGGCCTAGGTGGTGGGTCAGTGGTCAGTGGCGCATGCTCAGAGTGAGGAAAGGGGGACGAAAGGAGCCAGGCACAAAGGGCTTTAGCTGCTGCCAGAAGGAGTTTGAGTTTTATTCTCCAAGAAAATTGTAAGAATATCATGAACAGATATGCCTCACTGTAAAAATCCCCCTAAGAAGGGTGTATTTGTGGCATGTGAATGAAAACAAGAAGGCTGTGATGAGATTTTGACAAGAGCTGAAGGAGACCTTCTAGAATAAGGATCCATTGAAAAATCTCGTTTGACTCCAGCATGAACCCAGAGCCTAAGAAGGCAACGTAGCTGTTAAGCAGACGAGGTCTTCCTCACCTGCTTCCATTGTAGGCGGTGTTGTTTTGCTTTCTATTTCTTGGTGCTGGGGCTGTCATCCAGGGTCTCGTGCATGCCAGGTGTGTGCGCAGCCACCCCCAGTCCTCCGTCACAGTTTGCAAACATTGTTCTTGGGGCATTTCACACATTGCTAAAGCTTGTTTACAATCTTTCTGCCCTGGAGCACAGGCTTTAGAGATTTGAGAACAAAACTACTGAATTTTGTGTGCGGCTAACACAGAGCTTTGCATGCCCAGCTGCCTAGCGTGTGTTTGAGGAGTAAAACTCCCAGGGCTTTAGCCAATGTTTTTTCCAAACTATCAGTGAAATACAGAATATGAAAAGACCATCATGATTTGCCTTTCCCCCACCCATTTCTACTTTTCCTCCCCAGGGTCCAGAGCAAAATGGCAAGAGATATAATAAGCAGATTTTGTTTTTTAAATTTCCTATGACATTTGTATCACAGGAGATACAGAGATGACTCAGCTGTTGAGAGCCCATACTGTTCTTGCAGAGGACCCAAGTTCAGTTCTCAGCACTGACATCTGGCATCTCACAACCACCTGTAGCTCCAGCTCCAGGGTATCTGGTGCCCTCTACTGGCCTCCAAGGGTACCTGCACCCATGTGCACAGATACCTCCATGTAATTACAAATAAAATATTAAAAAAATAAAGTTTGTATCACTGTCCATTATCAAGAGGTGTCCCTATTCTTCCAGAAGCCTGCATTAAAATACCAGTAATAAATATTTAAAAATAAAAAGTGGCCATAAGAGTTATGTCTATTGTAATAGTGTCTTTGGTGGTTTCACTGTCTGAAAACTGAGCATAGTAATTAGCTTTCATATCTTTTCAAATATTATTTTTTATTTTAATCTGGATTGTATTTCTTTCTTCCACCAGATCCGTAATGCCTCCTGCTTGCCTCTTTCAAGATGGACGGGAAATCTGTGGGAGAACCTACTCAAGTGGAGTCTAAAGTCAAACTTTCCACCAAAGTAGACAACGCGGGACACTGGCTGGTGGAGGATCACGCTCGAATATGGGAAGTTTTAAAGACAGAGGAGGTAAGACAATGCTAAGCTCCAGACCTGATGCAGTGATGGATGTGCTCATACCTGAGACTAGGAAATTCCTGGTGTAGCTGACACCCCAGGCCGGCTTGCAAGTCTGTTCAGGTACCATAGGAACGGCTAAGACTGGAGAACAGTAAGCCGGACATATGTCCCCTGGGCTTTATCGATGACACAGTGACTCAGGTAAAGGAGGTAATAGTGCTAATTACCAACGCTTGAAATCATAACTTGAGCTCATACATGTGTAACCTGCTCTGTGGTCTTGGATACCTCCCTGCTGTAGATGAAGGCATTCTTCTTCCTGTCTTCTCTCCTAGGGTTGCTCTTCTGTGTTTTCTTCTTTCTCAAGCCTTTTATTGAAGTCTCAACAAATGCTAGTAGTGTGTGTGTGTGTGTGCTGTGGGATGTTCTGTATGGCAAATGTGGCTAATAAAACACTGATTGGCCTGTGGCTAGGCAGGAAGTGTAGGCGGGACTAACAGAGAGAATTAAAAGAACAGGAAGGCAGAGGGAGTCAGTGACTGCTCTGCCAGCCGCCACCAGGACAAACAGCATGTAAAGATGCCGGTAAGCCACGAGCCATGTGGCAAGGTATAGATTTATAGAAATGGATTAATTTAAGATATAAGAACAGTTAACAAGAAGCCTGCCACGGCCATACAGTTTGTAAGCAATATAAGTCTCTATGTTTACTTGGTTGGGTCTGAGCGGCTGTGGGACTGGCAGGTGAAAGAGATTTATCCTGACGGTGGGCCAGGCAGGAAAACTCTAGCCACATGTGTGTGTGTGTGTGTGTGTGTGTGTGTGTATGTATATGTGTGTGTTTGTGTTTGCATGTATATTTGTGTATGTGTGTGTTTGTGTGTTTGTGTATGTGTGTGTGTCTGTGTTTGTGTGAGTATGTTGTATATAGAAGATAGAAAGAGGGAGAAACCATTCATGCAGTGGCAATGATACATTTAGCTTTTATTTTTGTTATGTGTTTGAGATGCTCATAAGTAATGACAAGGTCCTGAAGAAGCGCTTCCATGAGGCACAACTGAATGAGAGGCTATAACAAGAAGATTAAAAACCAAGATAGAGTTGATAACCCGAGCTTGGGAAAACCTCATTCACTGACCTTGGCATTTACCCTTCCTGACTTCTCTGAACTGAAGTGAAAGCTAGGGTATCACAGATGGAAAGACCATCTCAGGGAGAATGCCAGCCTAGAACTTCAGAACAGCTAATGTGGTATGGAAACGTGATAGGAAAAACACTGACCACTTGGTAAATGGTACTGAAAGACAAAAAGTGTCTTCAAAGGACTCTCCTGGGAGCTTTCACTACCTTAGAAAGCTGTCCAGGGTCTGGGCCTCAGTTGCAAGTTCAGAAATATTGTTTCTCATATACCTAACAGCAGGGCGCTCATAATAAACACAATATAAAAATGCAAATAACGATGGAAGGTTATGCTGAGCTGAGCATATGCAGCCATATGTAAGAGTCTTTGCATTTCAGTACCTGGTGAGTGAATATTGGGGTTATTTATTTTAAAACTTGTTAATTTTTTTCTAAAGTGGAGATACCAATTTATGATCCTAGCAATAGTATGCAAAAATTTCCACTATTCTACATGCTGTCAACTTTTAGAATTAATAAATTTTATAATTTTTCAAATATTGTTGATATAAGATAAAATTTTCTTCATTGTTCATCAAGTCTTCTTTTGCATCTCAGTCTTCTCTGAGACTGCTTTTAAAAAAATTAAAACATTTTATCACATTCTATATGTTTATTTTGTACGTGAACATCATTTGCCAGCTTGAGCCTGCTTTTATTTTTCCATTAATATTTACTTTTCTGAGGATTACCATATAATGAGTCTCTCTTTCTCTCCTCCCTACACACACACACACACACACACACACACACACACACACACACACACATACACACACACACACAAATATAAATCAATGTCTTTCATTGTGATTTCTCCACAATTTTTAAATCCAGAATTTTCCACCTTCCCCTTTTGTGAGTCCTACACAATTTATACTTTCTTTTTTTTTTTTTCGGTTTTTTGAGACAGGGTTTCTCTGTGTAGCTTTGTGCCTTTCCTGGAACTCGCTTGGGACACCAGACTGGCCTCGAACTCACAGAGATCCGCCTGCCTCTGCCTCCCGAGTGCTGGGATTAAAGGCGTGCACCACCACCACCCGGCTCAATTTATACTTTCTTTTTCATTCTTTGTTCATGCTCTCCAACCTCTTTCAGAATTACTGTATTTTATTTTTCTTTGTGCTGCATTCTGATTCATTTCATGTCTATATACTAACCACTAGCCCATATTTTTACTTCTAGAAGTTCCTTTTTGATTTTTTGTTTTACAAAGTGTCATTATTTATTTGCCTCTTGCTTCCTAATCATATTTTTATCTTTAAAGTCCTGTGTGTTAAGATCTGGGAAGGATCTAAGATTTTACTCTAGTGCCACAGTTTGACAAATACTGGAAGACAATATGAACCTCTTGGCTCAAATAAATGACTTTATTATTCAGTGAAAGCTGTAGCCAGAGTGTGCACATGTTTGTTTTGGTTCCCTTGTCCCAGTTCCTACAAGAGGGACAGAGCTGGGCCTAGGTTGATACCTGCACAGGATGCGAGCACTGAGCTGGGGAGTCTTCTTTCTATTAGCAGGCAGTAAGCAAGCTTGCACTTTGACTTAGTGGGAGACATCAGTGCATCTCTCAAAATCCCTTAAGGCTAGCCCTGAAAAAATGGTCTAGGTAAAGATTATCTGGGACTTTGAATTTTTTACACACACAGTAAGACAGGCAGGTGGCAAGGGAGACTTAGAATATTTTTTTCCTAACAGTGTTAAATATAATATAATGATTTTAAAATTCCAATTCCAATTCTAAAACTGTGTGTCTTATTCTATTCTCTGATCTGTCTGTTTGTCCTCACACAGGGTGTGTTTTTTGGCTGAATTTATTTTTCTTGGGAATGACAGAAATTTCCTCCAGGGAGGATTTCCATTTGTTTTTGGTAGCGTTACCAATGGAAGACCATTTTGTTTACTTTATTGAAAATACATTTTTTCATATAATATATTCTGATTATGGTTTCCCCTCCCTCTATTCCACCCAGTTGCCTCCTCTCCTCCCATCAAGATTCACACCCTTTGTCTCTTGTTAGAAAACAAACAGGCATCTAAGGAATAATAAGATACTATGCGATAAGGTAAAACAAAACCAGACAAGTTAGAATGTGACGGAACCACCAAGCAAGAAAAAGCACAAGAAACACATATAGGCACACAGACACACTGGTTCACGCACACCTGAATCCAGAAAACACAAAACAAGAAGCCATGATACATATGCGAAGGACCTGTAAGGTTAAAAAAAAAAAAAAAAAGCCCTGGCTTAACATTGTGAGACAAGGAACCTCCAAAGGTGCTGTTTTGTTCGTTTTGTGTTGGCCATCTAGTGCTGGGCATGCAGCCTACCCTTAAGAGTGATTTATTTCCCGAGTGAGACTCCCTTGGAGAAAACTAATTTTTCATTTGCAAGTGGCTATCACTGTAGATGGCTTCTGGCCTAGGGATGAGGATGTGTGTCCACTTCTCTTTTCAGCTCTAGGACCCCATCTGATGCAGAACCATGCAGTCCTTGTGCATGCTGCCTCAGTTTTGTGAGTTCGTGTGTACATTGGCCCTTTGTGTCTAGAAGGCCTTGTTTCCTTGGTGTCCTCCATCTCCTCTGGCTCTTATACTTTCTGCCTTCTCTTCTGCAGTTTCCTGAGCCCTGAGGGGAGGGATTTGATGGAGATATCCCTTCTTGGTCTAAGTGTTCCAAGATCTCTCACTGCAGTTGTCTGGCTGTGGGTCTCTGTATCTGTTCTCATTTGTTGCAGGAGGAAGCTTCTCTGGTGATGGCTGAGCAAGGCATGGATCTATGAGTACAGCAGAGTGTCATTAGGAGTCATTTATTGCTGTGTTCCTTTAGCAGAGCAGGAGTGTTTGGTTTTCCTCTAGGTCCCTGGGCTATTTAGTCTCAGATTCTTGGTCACCCAAGCAGTATTGATAGTATGGGTTCCGTCTCATAGAGTGGTCATTAACTCAAATCAGATGTTGTTGGTGACTCCCACCAGCTCTGTGCCACTATTACACCAGTGTGTTTTGCAGGCAGGTCACCATTGTAGATCAAAGCGGTTGTAGCTGGGATGGTGTTCAACCTTCTTTGATATCATGCAGTGAACACTCGTCCATAGGAGTGAGGGCTCTGGGTAGGCGCCAGTGTGACCTCTCCATAGTCAGTGAATTGTGCAGGTGTTGTCCTCAACAACTGGACCTTACTGCCAGTTTGTGGAGAGCAGCCTTGGCAATAGCTTGGGTTCTTTGGGGGTTCCCATGGGACCCATTAGGCTAAGAACTTGATTAGATGTAACCCATTCCTGGTACTGGGAGCTTCATTTGGTGACAAGAGATGTCCACTTGGGTCTCTGTCTTCCCATTATTTGGTGTTTTCATTTAGATAAAAAAAAATGCATATATTTTAGGATATTAGGTTTCCTTAAGACCCTCAAACTGCCCTTAGTTTTAGCTTTCCCTCCCAGTATTCCCTCCTCTGACCCCCTTTCCCTGCCCCATCACTGTCTGATCCTCCTAGTCCCCTCCTCCCACCTCATCCATCCATGACTATGACAGATAGTCTGCCTTTGTTAGGTTGGGATTGTAGCTTGCCTATCAATGGCTTAACAACTAACATCCAAAGAGAAGTGAGTACATACCATGTTTGTCTTTCTGGGTCTAAGTTACCTCACTCAGGATGATTTTTCTCTAGTTCTATATATTTACCTGTGAATTTCATGATTGCCTTTTTTGATGGCCGAGTAATATTCCATTGTGTAAATGTACCATATTATCTTTATCTATTCATCTGCTGACAGACTTCTAGGCTGTTTCCAATTTGTGGCTATTGTTAGTAGAGAAGCAATGAGCATGGGTGAGCAAGTGTCTCTGTAGTAGGATGAAGTATCCTTCGGATGGATGCTGACCTCAGTGCCCATCTTTGTGGGTTCTACTTCCATGTAGGCTGTGGCTTTGGAGAGATCTGAATTTCTTGACAGTTTATCAATGTATTGAAAATGATATTTTATTTTATTTTTTATTTTTATTTTTTCTGAGGCAGGTCTCTCAACATAGCCCTAGCTGTCCTGGAACTCCATATGTATACCAGGCTGGCCTTGAACTCACAGAGATCCCCCTGCCTCTGCCTCCAGAATGCTGGAATTAAAGGTGTGTGCCACCACACCCAGCTTAAGATACTTTGTTTTATTTTACCAAACTTTTTTAGTGTGAGAGTCCACTAGGGCATTCAGTACAGCATACTGCTAGATATATGAGTTATTTTAAAGTATGCTCTTAAAACTTAAGAATCTATGTTTTAAACGTTTATCTTTTAAGATGTATCACCTTGGGTCATGTAAATTTGTGTTATTTTTTTGTTGTGTTCGGTTAAGTACTTGGTTGTATGAGTTTATACATTACTGAACTTTGTAATCATCTAAGAGTTTCATGTAGTCACCAACCAGTGTCATGTATATTTGATTTTCAGTGAAGTGATTAATCATAACTATTCCATATAATGCTCTAAAAAATAAATATTTAATTTTAGATTATAAATAAAATGTATATTTAACAACATGTTATACTCTTTGTAGAAGGTTCATTTTTGAAAACCTATTTTTGTAAGATCTCTGTAGCTTTTAGTTTTTCAGGTGAATGAGGGAGCAGTGAAAAGATCGGCCCTGTGTGTGGTGACGGCACCCACTGACTGACATATTGTCAGAGCTCACTGAACTATGTCCTTGCCATTGTCATGTGATGACGACACCCACTGACTTACATATTGTCAGAGCTCACTGAACTATGTCCTTGCCATTGTCGTGTGATGACGGCACCCACTGACTTACATATTGTCAGAGCTCATTGAACTATGTCCTTGCCATTGTTGTAGACTTTCTTTAGACAGAATTCTGCCTTGTGATACGGAGTGGTCTGGAGCTTGCTAGGTATCCTCAGACTGGCCTCAGACCCACACTCCTCCCGCTCTAGCCTGCTTTGTCTGGGATTACCTGTGTGCACGCACCACTGTGCTCGGCCAGACTGTAGGTGTTAAACTGACTTGCTTTGTTATCTGTCCATCTTAATTCAATAAGGTTTGTCCTTAAAAGTGGGCATGGGATGGATGAAGAGAGTTAAACAAATAAATTGATAGTTGAAGGACAGTGTGTGGTAGATATGGTAATGAATGTGCCCACAGGTATTTTGAGAGCAGACAAAGTAAACCTAGTACTCTGGTGTAGGTGTGGGTGTCAGGGAAAGCAAGTGTCATAGTAAGCAGCACCTGAGTGCTTTTTAAGAGAAAAGTGGAAATCAGTCCAGCAAAAAGACTTTTAGAAGAGAATCAGATTGACTCTCCATAGGAGAACGAGTGTTAGAATATTCTAGAGTCTCCCCCCCCAAGACAGGGTTTCTCTGTGTAGTTTTGGTGCCTGTCCTGGATCTCACTCTGTAGACAAGGCTGACTTCGAACTCACAGAGATCTGCCTGCCTCTGCCTCTTAAGTGCTGGGATTAAAGGCGCGTACCACCACCGCCCAGCAGAATATTCTAGAATCTTAAGCGCCTAAAGCAGAAGAGGTGTGGCAGGAGAGGAAGTGAGAGTGATTAGGAATGAAAAGCCTTAAGCTCCTCACTCAGAAGTTTGGAAGCTATCCCACGGTTCCTGGGGAGCCAGCGAGGGGCCTTAGGCCGGGCGGTAACTTGTCAGGTGTATTTTTCAGAAGGTCTCTGTTAGACTGTGTGGAATGGTCCAGAATGCTCCAAACCACTCTCGCTTACACTACCTGTTCTCGTCTCTGTCCCCGCCGTGTGAGCCAGCGCTAATCTAGGGATTATTGGGGACAGTTCTGTTTTTGCAAGATAGTAATTTTCTTTTCCAAGCGAGACTGTCTGTCTTTGAGACCATGCCCTTCCGTCTTAATTTGACCTCGTTCATGAACCTCAAAATACCGGCACTCTGTTAGACAAGGACTGAAATAAATGCCCGACTGACCGGTGGATTTTTTTCGTGATTTGATGATCATATGTTGTTTCTCTAAATGGTAATGTCAACCAACATGTTGTCATTTCCATGTGTGTGTGTGTGGGAGAGTCATGTGATTCATTTTGGAGGTAGCACGATGTTGTAGTGATTTGGTTTATCGTTGTATTAGATTTTGTGGCATTGCTGACTCTCTGTTGGATTGTCACCAACACTGGACTTATCTGTGTTCAGTTTTTGCATGTGTCAGGAGGCCAGTAAAATAGGCTGTGGGACAGAGACAGTCTGTGAAAGTGAAGTACTGATTGCCTGACTGGAAACAGGACATGACCTTTCTCTCTTTATCCAGCTCAGGAATGGGGCCCCACATTGTCACACCACGTTCTTGGAGGAGGAAATAGTAATGTGTTCATCATGCATGCTTTGGGGATTAAATCATACTCATCCGAGGGACAGGAAGAGGGGGATCTTTTAAAAACTGGATGACAGTTTGGACAAGCAGTGGGAGTGTGTTGTGTTAAATTCTGAGGAGCCAGCTCTTTGTTGAACATAAAGGCTGGGGTTTGATGACAGAGCCCGGACTCTTCTATACAATTCTGAGGAATTCCTTTTTCTGTCTGCCAAAATTTTCATCTGAGGCAAAGAGACAAAAATTTACTTGCTAGGAACTTATTAATGCATAAAATGCTTTGAAGCATGAGTTCTGAGATGAGCAAAGTTGACTCATCAGTAATGAGGAATAAAGTATTGAGACTGAATGCCTTCAACTGGAGTCTGCAAAGGAGAGAAAATATATAATGACTTAGCACCTCCTTTATGTTAAGAACCGAGTCTGGCAGATCAGGCTCCAAGGCTTTTTTGGTGACTCCTTTTTTTGTTTCATTTTGTAAGAGAGAGAAAGAACGTGAAGGTGGCTGAGTAGGGAAGTGGGAGGGATCTGGGAGAGATTGGGGGAGGGGAAAATATAATCAAAATATATTGTATGAAATGCTCAAAAATAAATAAAAAGATAAAAAAGAACTGTGCTCAGCACTTTCATATTTATTCATCTATTCAAGCATCACAGCCCCAGGAAAACTTATTTTATTCATCAGAAATTTGAAGATTAGAGATTGAGGCACATGCCCTAAGATAGGTAGCTGGCAAGTTGCAGAATAGGTTAAATTCAGTTTGTCTCTCTCCAGGTCTGGTTTGGAAGCTGCCTACAAAGCTTCAGAACCAGCCTGATTCTACACTTCCTCTCCTCGTTCCAACCTCGGTCTGTTCTGGCTCAGGCAGCAGCCTCTGCTCCTAAGAAACCAGCAGAACTATCAGAAAGCATGGCTCTGCGGTGTCTGGAAACAGAAGTCGATGGGCCATTAAGGCCAACACCCTCTCCACTCTTCACAGTGCGCGCAGTCTTTGTGACTAAGTTTCTGTTTAGGTTCTCACCATGTAGCATCTGTCTTAGCTGGTTTAGGGAGCTATTAGATAGCAGCTTGAACAAGCCAGCTTGTAAATGACATTATTCTTACATTATTCTGGAGGTGGGAAGTTCACGACCAAGGTGTCCACCTGGTCGAATTCCAATAAGGGACCTCTTCCAGGTAACAGACAATTGACATTTCGCTGTGTCCCCATGTGGCTGGAAGAGCTGGAGAGCCCTCCGGGGTCTCCTTTACAAGACCGTCCACCCTGCTCATGAGGGCTTCCCCCTCACAGCCTGAGGACTTCCAAAGGTCCTGCTTCCTAATGCACACTGGGAATTAGGATTTCAATGTTCAGACTTTGGGGAACACATTCCATTAGTATCAATAGCCTGCTTTTGTAAATGGCACCCTGAAACACTCACTTCTATGTAGTCTTGTCTGTGTAACTGAGCTCGGCTCCATATTGGAACATGGATGTTTCACCTGTTGCCTCAAAGCCTGTTCCCTCCTTGGACGTTAAAGCCACCCAGCAGCACATCCCATGCCCTTGTTTTGTGCTCTTTTATTAGGCAGCCATGTGTGGTCATAAGAGGATCGTGAAATGGTCATAAGAGGGACATGAAAAACCTTGAGGGGAAAAAAGAAGCGCAGCTTGTCATGCTCACAGGATGTAAAGCATGCCCCTCAGGGCCGTATGAGAAGACAGTGGTGTTCAGGAAGCAAGCTGGGGGAAGATTCAGACGATTCCTGTACTGGAATTAGAGCTGTTAAGCAAGACAGGACAGGCGAAAAGCTTCGGATTGGCTAGTGTGAGGAGTTTCAGTGAGCTTTGGGCTGGTTTCTAGCTGCCTGGTACCCAGCCTGGGATGATTGATACAGGGGTAGCATCTCTTGACTAGATAGAAGTGGTAGTTCTGGAGTAGTTAACCTATGCAAGACTTGCTGTGGACTCTTTACCTTTAGTAATTGGCTTTCTTCTCTGAGAGAGGTACAGTCTCTCATGGCCAGGAAGAGTTTTAAAGATGTCAACACATCGTAATATATAGAATTGAAATATTTACAACACAGTTCCTGAAGCATAGTTATCACTATGGGCATGCATCTGTAGTCAACGAAGTTTCCCTGGCTCCAGTATACATGTTCTGTGACTTTTCAGTTTTCTCTATTGGTCCTTATTGCCAAGAGTCTCAAATTTTCCATGATATGTCCCATCAGTCCAAAGTAAAATGAGACACTTGGGAAGTCAAATTTTCATTATGATTGAATTTACGTTGATATTAGGTAGTCCCTTTTATTGCTTCTTCAAGGATGTCATCCTTGACCCCTCCGGTCAGGTTAGTGACACTCCTGTGTTTTTCTGTCATCACTGGAGAGTGATTTGTACATTGCTGTCTCCCAAGGCAGGGCCTCTGTCATATTAATCTGTATCAAATATCATCCAGTGTCTGGTGCAGGGTAGGCACCTGATACTGACCAAATAGAGAAAATGCGTGGAGGGCCTAAGAGCACCCCTCTGCAGCCACACGGGCTGTGACCCCAGCAAATCCATTCATCTGTTTCAGTTTCCCCGTCGTCGATAAGTTGGGCATAGAGATGGGGTTGCAATGGAAATTGAGCTACGGCACGGGGAGTCTTGGGACTGAGCCTCACCTGTAGTGCACAGCAGGCGGGATGTTGCAGCTGACTGCCTCTGGGAGCAGTGCCACTGTCCTCGGCCGCTTTCTGTTGCCAACATTACAATGCCATCGACTGGAAAAAGGGTTATTTTGGCTCATGGTCCAAGGTTGCAGGGCTGAATCTGGTAGTGGCTTCTGTGATGGTGAGACCCCACAAGGTTCTGGACAGTACCTGGCAAAGGACAGAGAGTACAAACTAGTGTGTTAGTCCTCTATTCTCTCTTTCTCTTAATCACGGAGTCTCCACTCTGATGACTTATCTAATTCTCATCTCCTCCCAAAGGCCCTGCCTGGAAACACCATATTCAGGTTAAATTTCTACTCCCTCCTTCTTCCCTTCCTTTCTTCCTTGAGCAGGGTGTGTGTGTGTGTGTGTGTGTGTGTTTGTGTGTGTGTGTGTGTGTATGTGAATGTGTGAGTGTGTGTGCATGCAGAGAACAGAGGAAGACATCAGGGGTCTTCCTCTATTATTTCTCTCTGCCTTATTCCCTTGACTTGGGGTCACACACAGAACCTGGAGTTAGCTGTTTTTGGCTAGGCCAGCTAGGGAATTCCCAGGATTCTCTGGTCTCTATTCTCCAGTGTTGCGCTTACAGGCATGTGCAGCCGGGCTGGCTTCTAAATGGGTGTTGGAGATGGAAACTCAGGTGCTCTTGCTTGCACAGCAAATGCTCGTACCTACTGAACCGTCTTCTCAGCCCCTCTGCCTTCTTAATAACTCACAACAGGATTAAACTCCACCTTGACTTTCAGAGGGGCCAAACCGTATTTAAAACTGGAAAGCACATGGTCACACCACACTAGCCATCCCAGTGTATGACAACTGCTCAAACTCAAAATGTCTCCTAGATTCTGGAAATTCTTGTAGTCCGGATCACTTCTGTTTTAAATGCCTGTTGCATTGAACCTGGCTGCACCCTTGCCTGTGTCTGGTGAGCAAAGCCTTCCTACGGGTACGGTTCCTGAGGACCATCTTTCAGGAAGACAACAGGACCCAGTTACATAGCACTGTCTTGAGATACACAAGTTATCTTAGGGCTGGGGGCAAACCAGATGTGGGTGTGTCAGAACCGCTGGGCCTTCTTTCTCTCCAGCTTTAGCAGTGTGTAGGACATGCTAACCCAGCATTCTCATGCAAAGGGCTTTCTCCGATAAACCTTCTTAGTTAGACTTTGTGGTCACTTTAACCTGCTCTGCTGGGCTCCCCTGCCTGGAGTGAGTCTTGCCTTCACTACACCAGGCATGGACATGTCTTTGTATTTTCATGTAAAAAACAAAAGAAATCCCAGTACATTTATTTTAAATAAAAGGCATGGAGTGAGGGGGCGGGGCATGGCAACCAGTTTATTAAAATAATTCATTTTTTTTAATGTCTTCAGTCTCTAAGAAAAAGGTTTTGAAACAATTCTCTCAGCACTTTGTTTCTTTTCTTTTCTCCCCCCCATCCCCCGGCCCCCAGACTGAGTTTCCCTGTGCAGCTACCGGCTTTCCTGGAACACACTCTATAGACCAGGCTGGCCTCGAACTCAGAGATTCACCTGAGTGCTGAGATTAAAGGCGTGCTTCTTACAGTGTATCTGCAGTAAACGTCAGGATCTCCTTGTGCTTGCCAGGAAGTCCATTATGCCAGGGCACTCTTTTTTTTTTTTTTTTGTTTTGTTTTTGTTTTTGTTTTTTCGAGACAGGGTTTCTCTGTGTAGCTTTGCGCCTTTCCTGGAGCTCACTTGGTAGCCCAGGCTGGCCTCGAACTCACAGAGATCCGCCTGCCTCTGCCTCCCAAGTGTTGGGATTAAAGGCGTGCGCCACCAACACCCGGCGCCAGGGCACTCTTGACATGAGGCCATGAAGAGGCCGGGCATGGGGTGAGGGGGCTTACAGAACAACCGGTTTCCTGTAGACATTTTGGAAAGTAGGTAAATAAGTAACTCAGCCAGTTCTGTCCTGACTTGTCCTTCCTCAGAAGTGGCAGATGTGTGGAAGGGATGCCATTATTTAAATTTGTCTCTGCCTTACAAATATTGGGTAAGAACTTGGAAAGGTTGTACTCTCCACACCACACGATCGATCCCATTCTCCTCAGGCCCAGGTATGATAGTGTCTGCACACCTTCACTGGACTCCCTTCCCCTGTAATCTGGCACCCAGTGTGTTCACCTGGTTTTCTTGATGAGAATGCCTGCTCTAGCAATCTTAGAAAACTTTGTCAATGAAGAAAATTTCAGATAGGTAAAGTTTTGGGCGAGTGTGGGTAAGGAAGGACACTCATGAGTAAGGGTGAACATTCTTCAAAAACATTGCTCCTTACTGGCAACACTATGTACCTCTGTACGCCATGCTGGTCTCTCTACTAAATGCTGGTTCATCACTTAGAACCTGGGGTTCCCCCCCCCCCATAATGCCCACCCTTTCTGGTGCCTGTATCCCAGCACTCAGGAATCTGA
The DNA here is from genome assembly GCA_902168405.1 of Peromyscus aztecus. NCBI lineage: Eukaryota > Metazoa > Chordata > Mammalia > Rodentia > Cricetidae > Peromyscus > Peromyscus aztecus. The sequence goes on along the minus strand of CABHPQ010174240.1, from coordinate 21,887 downwards.
GACGGAGGACTCAGCTGTTACCCTGTCTCAGCAAAGGAGGCGTGCCCTTGCCCTCCTTCCCTCTTTCCTCTCTTCCCGTGTTAGTTCCTTGAAAGAAGCAACTTTAGAGAAGAAAGATGTTTTGGCCCATAGTTTGGGGAGACACAGTGCATCAAGGTTGAGGGGGGAGGAGCATGGTGACAGGGATGTGGTTTGTTGACTGTGGCAGCCCAAGAGTTAGGCAGCTGGTCAACATCACCTCTGCAGTCAGGAAGCAGCAAGGAGTCGGCTGGGGCAGGAAGTGGGGCTGGCCTACAACCCTCAAGGTCCACCCTCCAGTGACACACTTCCTCAAGCTAGGCTCCACCTCCCAAAGGTTCGAATCTGTGACCTTTCAAAGCAGTTCCACAGCTGGAGAACATGAGCCTGAGGGGGATGTTTCATGTCCAGAGTACAGCATTCTCTTTCTCCTTTCCTTTTTCTCTTCTCCTCCCCTCCCCACGCCCCGTTCCTCTCCCTGGCCCATATTTCTTTAATGCACGTCAGTTGTATTAAGTACCGTTCGCTTCTTTGATGCCTTTTCTAGGTGACTAGTTCCTAGGCTGAAGCACTGCACACCGTTTTCCTCACCGCTGTGTCGTTACAATGTTGAGATGTTTGTTGAATGAATGAACCAACAAACAGTGAAGACATGAACAAGGCCACAGACAGATGAGTGACTTCTCTGGTGTGTCAAAGTGACAGTTACCATCTCTCAGGATTGGAAGTGATTTCTCTGACATCATAAAAGAGCAGACCCAGGGCTCAGCCGAGGGTTTCACTGTGGGGCTTGGCCTTACCCATAATAGGAAACATTACAAATTGACTGGATTTCCGAGAATCGACAACGTATGTACGTAGTAGAAACAGACTGAACAGAACAGCTGATGAAGCCTTCAGTCAGCAGAGGGCTCCTCCCACTCTTGTTTACCCAATGGGCGGCTGAGCTTACAAACCGGCTCATTGTTGCCTCCAACACTCATTTCCAGTAATATAAACACTGTGCCAGAACAAATCTGAATTGTTTCAAAGTAAAGTTGGCCAAGACAGTTAAAAATGGCAGAAACAGAGATGGGAATGTTGTGATGGGGGAATCATGCACTTTATCAGGGTAGGAGGAAAAATTGTTTTTAAGGAATAATTGGGAACGCAGGAAATTTGAGGAGGCAAAAAGAGTCAGGGACCAAATGGGTGTCCAGAAGCATTACCATTTACCGAGAGAAGTTCAAACTGCAGACACTGTTGTCACAAATGAAGTGTGAAATTCCAAGGGCAATCACACGAGAGGTCCAGTGGAACAGTGTAGGAAAACCCATGGTATAAAGCATGCACATGAAGACCAGTAAGCTCTGAGTGGTTGGAGGCGGCAGCCACTTTCTGCAGCAAGCAAGGAGTTCAGGAGAGAAATGCCAAGGCTTTGCTGGGCTAGACCCAAACCTCAGAGCCACACGACCTGGAGGAGAGGACTGGGAAGACACAGGAACAGGCCGAAGTGTTCATTCCTGCATGTCACACTTTGTTTTATTGTGTAAACAAAATATATAGTTTCCTTATAAAGTCTTCCCACACTGCAAGCATAAATTCTAGTCCTCGCAGGACCGTGGAAAAGATTCCAGGAATCATGTAGTTAGTAGTTTGTCATCTGTCACCTTAGCCAGGGGGTGGGATCAGCCTTTGCTGCTGCTTATCTTGATTTGCTTTGATGCATATAATAATATATATGTGCAGATATAGTTTTTGCAATGGAGAAATTCCGTGGACTCATGTTACTTCCTCGCTTCCTATTCTTCAGCTCAGCCTTATTAGGCAGAATGCTTATGCATGTCATGCTCTGTTTAACTTAATTTTCTACACATTTATGAGCAATAGCAGTGCGCAGCCCATAGTAGGCACTTCATTGATATGTTAAGTGAATGGATGAGTAACATATGTGAAGGCACATTCTCTGGCTCAGAAAGCTCATGCTGCTTCCAAACATTGACAGAACTCGGTATGTCAGGAATGAAGAGGAAAGAACCACGGAGTTTCATCTAAGCACAATAGGTTTAAATGTGGCCCTGACATTTCCTGGCTGTGAAAACCTTGGACAGGAGTTAATCCTTCAAGTCTCAGCTTTAAAAAAATATAGATGTGTACCTTAATACCCTTATAGGAAGATTGAACATACAATGTACACATACATTTAGACAAAGGCTAGCACACAGCACAGGCTCAATAATATTGTTCCCAGGGCTGGAGAGTTGGCTCAGTGGTTAAGAGCACTGACTGCTCCTTCAGAGGACCCGGGTTCAATTCCCAGCACCCACATGACAGCTGACAATTGTCTGTAATTCCAGTTCCAGAGGACCCGACACCCGTGGCAAAACACCAATGTACATAAAATAGAAATTAAAAAAAATGTTGCTCCCAATTTTTCTCTACTCTAGTTCATTCAGATTGACCACAAAACCATTGGTATTTTGGTTCTTTGAAAAGTCTTTAAATTTTTTTCAAGACATATTTCACTTTTATTTAATTTTTTTTTGTTTGTTTTTCAAGACAGGGTTTCTCTGTGTAGTTTTGGTGCCTGTCCCGGAGCTCGCTTTGTAAACCAGGCTGGCCTCGAACTCACAGAGATCCACCTGGTTCTGCCTCCCAAGTGCTGGGATTAAAGGTGTGCACCACCACTGCCCGGCCATATTTCACTTTTAATTGTGTGATGTATGTGTGGGTGTGTGTATATGGCTTCAGGAGGTTATGAAGGCCAAAGAGGGTGTTGGATACCTGGAAGCTGGAGTTATAGGTGGTTGTGGGCTATCTGAAGGTGGTGCCGGGAACTGAATTCAGGTCCCCTTCAAGAGCAGAATGTGCTTTTAACAAGTGAGACATCTTTCCAGCTTCCTGAAAATAATCTTTAATAAACTGAAGTAATGTGAGAAAATATTGACATTTGTTAATTCTAGCTAGTGGCAATATGAATATGATTTTATATATTTGTGTTCCCTGTGTCTTTTACATATCTAAAGACTAAACTATTAAAATAATTAACTGTAAAGACATATATTATTAGAGGACACATCTAAGATGAATTACTACTTTAGTGACTGGAGGATAGTAAATTGAGTCATTCTATTTACATTGAGTTATGCTCATCAGTCAGCTCTCACGAGCATCAATACTAACACATCTCTGCCTTGGAGTCTCCAGTTTAGTGGGAATACAGACTTACTTATTTAATATCAGTATTCCTGTGCAATTAAAAGGAAATACATGGTTACAAGGGGACAGAGCACATTTAATCTGAATGTAGGGGATTATAAAAGGAAAAGAGTAATGGATGGTGTTTAGGAGTAGTGATATGGAAACTGACCTGGAGACTGCACGGGGTGGGTGAGAGCCTCATCAAAAGAGCATGCATGCAGGTCAGAGAGAGACAGGAGAATGCAGAGCAGCTCAGCAGAGATGGAGAGCAGGGGTGAGGAGGGCCAGATCATGGCTGCTCATACATGCTTCCTACCTCTGGGGCAGATTTTGGCTACAAAAACATCAAGGACCCATCGCCATCTGCTGCTGTTGGTGAGGTCTCACTTTTTAAAACATCATTTTTACTTTTTATCTTTCTATCTGTCTGTCTGTCTGTCTGTCTGTCTCTCTCTCTCTCTCTCTCTCTGTGTGTGTGTGTACAGGAGTGCTGGTGCCTATGGAGGCCAGGCGAATCAGATGCCCCTGGAGGTGGAGTTTGCTGTGAGCCATTGACATGGGTACTGAAAATTGAACTCAGATCCTCTGCTAGAGCAGTGCTTGCCCTTAACCATCTCTCCAGACACCTAAGCTGATTTTAAAAATTTATTATTATGCCAAGTGTGGTGGTACATGCCTCTAATCCCAGCACTCAGGAGACAGAAGAAGGCAATCTCTGTGAGTTTGAGGTCAGTTTGGTCTACAAAGTGAGTTCCCACAGAGAAATCCTGTCTCAAAAAACCAAAAACCAAAAACCAAAAAAAAGAAAAGAAAAAAAGAAAAAAAACCAACTAACCAAACAAACAAACAAAAAACCCAAAAAGCTAAAAAAAACAAAAAACAAAAAACAAACCAAACCAAAACCCAACAGAACAAAACAAAGCCAAAATATAATGATTATTATTATTATTTTATATGTGTGGGAGCTCAGACCACAGAGCACGTGTGCAGGCGAGAGGACACCTTGCAGAGTCTGTCTGTCCTTCCTCCTTTGCGTTCCAGGCTGGAGGGCAAGCATCCTCACCTGCTCAGGCTGGAGGGCAAGCATCCTCGCCCGCTCATCTCACCGGCCTCACTTTTTGTGTTTAGGTTGTCAACACTTAGGACCCAGTAATTCCGAGTCTGGGTCTGGTGGAATGGCATGTTTTCTGGGGAGTCTGGTTTCATTGTTGCTGCTTTTTCCCCCAGCAGACAGAAGTGTATGTTACATCGTGCGAATAAAATCAGCATAGAAGTTTTGTCCCCTCTGTATTTTCTGTCAGTGAACTAGTGAAGCTGGTCTGAGCCAAAGCGCCGTGGTTCTCCTCATCATCAGCGGAAGGCACTGGTGGAAGCCTTCCTGAGGACTGGTTGGACTTAGAAGCAGACCTGGAGATAGTTGTTCGGAACCTAACCTGGAGGCAGACGAGCTTTGTAATGCAAAGTTCAACTTTTTTCCTTAGACCACTGGTTGTCCTCGATCGTGTTTGCGAACTTGCTCTTGAGTTATTGAAACTAGTAAGTGGTTTTACAATCTGAGAGATGTTTCTTCTTAACAAAGCCAATGGCATTATCATACGGCATCAAGACACTGGCGTTTGGAGCACAGTTGCGCTGGGGCAGAGATGAAGGATGATTACATTCTAATGACAGTCATCTGCAATATCTGATCATGTTCAAATGCAGGGCCGTTACACAGGGTTTCAGAATGGAAAATAAACGGGCCAGACAATTCGGTATACAGCTAACCATCTTGTGACCTCGCCTGTGACTCCTCGGGAGGGAGTTGATTAAAAAAAAAACTGATGATCTGAGCTTGTGACTTGTCCGACGTTGCAGAATAACATCATTATAGCCTAATTTCTAACTGTTGTTTCATAGTCTGAGTCTCTACAATCCTATAAGATTCCAAAAGACTAAGCTCTACAAAATCTAATTATGAGACAGTTCCTGGCCACTCAATTCTAATCTGAGAGTATGCTTTTCATCCTTCTACTGGGCTTTGTTTTGCTTTCTTTTGGGTTTGTTTTTGCCATTATGCCTTCCTGGAGGGAGGAAGATTTGTTTTGTTCACCATGTCAAGGGTATAGTCCATCATAGTGGGGAGGATATCATTGTGCTGGGGAGGATGTTATTGTGGTGGGCAGGATGTAGTAGCAGAGACGCTCACCTCATGGTGGCCAGCAAGCAAACAGGCAGTGCCTACACAGTAAAGTTTCTCTTTTTCTTTGATTTTATTCATGCCCCGAGCCTGTGAGATAGTGACACCCACCTCCAGGGCATCCCCTCTTGTAAATAATCTTTTCTGGAAATCCCCTTTGTAGATACCCCCAGGCTGTGCTTCACCTAATCCCCAGGCATCTGTGATGGTTAGGTTAGTTTTCATTGTCAACTTGATACAATCTAGACTCTTCCTGGAGAGAGTCTCAGGATGGACTGTCCAGGTCAGACTGGCCTGTGGGCGTATCTGCAGGAGATGATCTCCATGATGTTAATTGAGGTGGGACAACCCAGCCTGTAAGCAATCAGTATTCCTAGGGGTTGGGGCCTCACCATATAAAAGAGGAGAAAGTGAACAGAGCAGGAATATGCAGGCATGCTCTCTGCTCTTGACTGTCTATGTATGTCACCAACGGTTCCAAGTTCCTGTCGCCGGCACTCTCAGTGATAGAATGCAACCTGGAATTGTGAATGAAAATAACCCTTTCTTGTCCAAGGTGCCTTTTTCAGGGTATGGAGTCCTAGCAACAGGAAACAAAACCAATACAGCCTCTCTCAGTCCCATCCAATTGACAACAAGGTAACCATGGCAACTGTTATTTACAGTCTTTTGATGACAGCCCTCCCCTGCTTTGTTCTCATTCTGACCCCCCCCACACACACACAACCCCATCCTACTGCTGACGGTTCATCTGAAAGTGGGTGCTTGAGGGACAGACCACCTTCCGGTTCGCTTTATATGTCCAAGAATAGTTTTAACTTACAGGTTTGGGGAACATCCCTTTTGCTTCCAGTTTTATCCATCTCCCCTTGTATGAAATGTGCTCGGTCGTCCTAAACAGGATCGAATGATTCTTGGCTCCATTTCCATCCCACATGGTGGCTTTTAGACGGATCTGTGGAATCTTGTTCTCAGAGGAAGGCCTGAGACCTTGTTGTAAGTGAGGGTTAAACCACCATGAGGCTCAACGGACAGACAGACATCAGCAGAACGCAGCATAGGGGGGTTGGCAGTGCTTCTGTTTGGAACTCTACAGAAAAGAAAAGAAGCTGTATCCTCTCGGAGAGAAAAGAAGGAAAAGAGGAGGGGGGTACTGAAGATGAACAGGGGAGGGAGACAGTGACAGAGTGGGGCTCTTCTTATTGACCTCATAAATAAGTAGTAAGGGGAAAACTACATACAAGCTAAGGTTTTATTAAGTTAAGAAGGATAATGTTTAGATACACTTTTGAATGGTGTAAGAGATTTGGCAGCCTTGTTTTGTATAATATGTCCTGCGCTTCATGGAGGTAAGCAGAGGAAATGTGGGTTGAGAGGCACAGGAGTTAGGAAGATGGGAACCTGGGGTGAAAGAGGGTATACCATTCATCCGTATTCCAGATTGTCTGTCCTCAGCCAGATGTATGTTATCCATGCTCCAATCACATATCTCGGGTTTGGGTTTAAGATATACATGGTCAGCTCTTGATCATTTTTTGGGGGGGGAGTGGAACACACTTTTCTAGGTCATTACCAAAAATTAACCGTATTCCCTGAGGTCTATATTCCAGCCTTGTTTGAACAAATGCGCAGAGACGGGGAAGCAATTTCTAAAAGAAACAATTCTGTTTCCTGGCAGAATTGTACACTTGGTACTGCTGGACTGGAGCCCCCTGTTGATTCTTATTTCAGTCCTTCCAGGGACCCCTGCCAGGGGCCGGGACAGCAGTGGGACCACACCTCTCCTGTCACATCAGGCTCCATCAGTAAGTGAGCAGAATGCTACCTGTGGGGAGGTGTCAAAGATTTAAGATGACAGTTTGCAGTGTTGAAAAAAAAACAAAGCAAAGCCCTCCTTTGTTCTCCTGGGGGTAAAGAGAGTCCATTTGAATATGTGCTTGAACTTGAAGGCATTAACAAGACCCCCAGTGTTAACTCTAGGGCATTGTGTGTGGCAGCCCCCAAAGTTAATTCTGGGCCAAGGTGAATGTGAGTGAGAGATCCCCCAAGATTAAGTCTAAGGTTTGATGTGCTTCCGATACTGGTTGCATGTGCTGTTTCAGATATTTATTATTTTGTGGATTGTGGTGGAGACTTCCAAAACAAGGAGATAGACACACAGGTGAGGAAAGACAGTTTGTGATTTTATATGTTTTTATGAATAATGGGGAAACATCTGTGTCACACTCTGTAACCCAACCATAAAAAGAAGCTGGTGTGTAAGTGAATAATCTATTTGTGACGAGGGAACTGGGCCAGGTTGAAGAACTACCAGTTTATAAGAGAGAAAAGTAACTAACTAGCGTGGAAGATGCTCAGGTCAAACAGCAACTCAGTGCTGATTCAGTTTAGTTTTTATAAAATCCATGGTGAGAGAAGAAGGGTGTGAAGGTGGCAGACTTCATGCTGAGTACCATTTCCCTGCAAGGTGAGCCAGTGGGACAGTCTTACTCTGCTAAGTTAAGTCTTTTTCTTTGGGGAATGGTTGCATTGGGAAAGTGGGTTCATGATATGATAGCCCACTTAAGAAGTGGGTTCTCGCCGGGCAGTGG
>CABHPQ010174240.1:0-13819 GCA_902168405.1 Peromyscus aztecus | reverse complement strand
ATCAACCTAGAAGTTGTACACACATCTGTGAGATGTCGCTTGGTGTTGTCATTCCTCATCTTTTTGGAACGAATGCCAAGTGATGCAGTTTTAATGTCCCTAACATGTTTTGTGTCATTTTGCAATAGCATGATAAATTTGAATGAATACACTCTTCTACTTTGGACCAGTGCCCTTTGCCATCAAAGTATCCATCTTTGAAACAGCTGTTTGGTTGAGGCATAACAGGAAGTGGCCATGAATCAGATCAAAGCTAATTGGCCTGTAGGGTAAGCAGGCTCATGACCTTGGCCTCATTAGTCCTGGCTGTAACTAGCTGAAGTAACCTGCCCTGTGGGCAGGTCACCTTCCTTCCCTGGAGAAGCTCCAGCATTTAGAAATTATCCAACAGGGTTTGTAATCTTGTTGCTCTGTCTTCTTCTTACCCCAGTGAGGAATGCTTGGAAGATGAGTGAGATGGGGGAGAATCTGTGAAATTCTGGGATTGGTGTTTGAGGACTACTGTCGGGTAGACAAAGGAATTAGTCACACCTATGTGACAGGATTTGTTTCCGGTCCATGCCAGTGGGTGTTTCACTCAGATAAATGTTAACCTCGTTCCATCCTGGAAGCCACTGAGGTGGGCCGAGGCAATAGAACGCCTCAGTGGGAATTATGTTCAGACACTGAGTGACCCTTTCAGCCCCATGGTCTCTTGTCTCAGCCTCGCCTTCCATCTTCCTACCATTTGGATAAATACTTCGTGTGCCACACAGATTCTGGGCGTGCAGTATCATAATGAAGCTGCAGTTTGAAGCTATACACAAGAGCCAAGACTCTCCCAAACAAAGGAACCATGCCAGTAGTGGAAATGGAGTCACCAGCATCTCGTGGAGGCTTGCTCTCTGCTCTTGGTTTGTTGGTGTGTTGCCACAAAGATTTGTCAGCATTCCCTGGTGGCCAGCCACAGTGGGTAGGGGAGAGCTTATTTGGTCTTCTGGAGAACTTGAGACCAAGTTTTGATCCTTCATATTTTCATGCAAGGACCAGTGTTGTAGAATATTAAGGTGTGTTACTTTTGTTTATGTTGCATTTGTTTAACTCTGTGAAGCTGTGTTACTGTGCCTGTCTAAAACACCTAATGGTCTAATAAAGAGCTGAACGGCCAATAGTGAGGCAGGAGAAAGGATAGGCAGGGCTGGCAGGCAGAGAGAAGATACAGAAGAAAGAAGTAGCCAGAGAAGGAGGAGGACTCCAGGGGCCAGCCACCCAGCTACACAGCAAGCCATGGAATAAGAGTAAGATTTACAGAAGTAAGAGAACAGGAAAAGCCCAGAGGCAAAAGTTAGATGGGCTAAGTTAAGTTAAGAAAAGCTGGCAAGAAGCAAGCCAAGCTAAGGCCGGCCATTTACAAGTAAGAATAAGCCTCCATGTGTGATTTATTTGGGAGCTGGGTGGTGGGCTCCCTAAAAGAGCAAAAACAAACAACAACAGACTAGCAGTTATTATCAAAGATTTTTTTCAAAGTGAAATAAGTAGAAAAAAAAAAAACAATAAAAACCTGAGATGAGACCATGACTACTCTTTTTCTTTCTAATTCTTCCTGTGCCTTGATGCATAGGGAACATCTTTTTTTGCTGGGCCAGAGAATTACAAATTTATCTTCTAAGAATCTCTTTTTTTTCTCCCCTCTGTCCATGTACCTAATTGATGTTGAAGGCATCAACTTAGAGACTCATTAAAACAACAATAGCATGTTAGGATTTGTATGTGTGTGTATGTTGTATCATGTGTGTTCACCTGGGTCTTTATTTGTGTGTGCAGGTCGGAAGTTGTCTAGAATCATTCCCTACTGCTTTCCTCTTTATTTTTTCAAAGAAGGTCTCTCACTGAATCTGGAGCACATCATTTTGACTAGACTGACTGTTCTTCCTGTCCCTGGGAGACCCTTGTCTTTGCCCCACCACACTCCCAACAAGCAATGGGATTACAGGCCTGTGCTTCCAAACCCAGCATCTAGAGATTCAGACCCAGGTCGTCACACTTGCCCGGCAAACACTTTGCACACTTGATTCACTGAACCATCTCCCCAGAGGATTGTGGGATGATGATAATAAGAAACGCAAACAGTCACGATATCTTTCCCCGAAGCCAGCCCACCTTACTAAGCTGTGCTGGAACTCCACCCCAAGCCCTTTAAAAAAAAACTTAGGCAGGAATAATTCCTTGAATTTCATCCCCAAAGGAAAAAAAGTCATACACATGCTTCTCTGCATCTAGATAGTCAGCTCCATATATTCATGTGTTGATTTTAACATGTAAGGGGGCATTCTGAACATGCTGTTCTGTACTTGGCTTTTTCCTCCTCAGTGATGTGTCTTAGAAACAATTTCAGTTGGCATACACAGACCAATTCTTATAACCACTGTATAATGGATTATTATGCATCATATAGACATACCATTTTTATTTAACCAGTCCTAGGGCTGGGAGACATTTTGATGTATTTTTAAACACCATGACAAATTATGCTTTAACAACCATTCCTCTATATCTTACTGAAATGTTCTGTGAACCCATAAGATAAATTCCTAGTAGCGGCATGAGTCCTTCATGGAGGATGTGGGTTTTATTTTTTTATTATAAAATTTATTCACAGGGGCTGGAAAGATAGCTCAGAGGTTAAGAGTACTAGCTATTCTTCCAGAGGTCCTAAGTTCAAGTCCCAGCAACCACATGGTGGCTCACAGCCATCTATAATGAGATCTGGTGCCCTCTTATGACATGCAGGCAGAACACTGTATATGTAATAAATAAATAAGTCTTTGAAAAAATTTTATTCACATTTTTTTAGCACTAGGGATGGAACCCAGGGCCATGTTCGAGCTGTGCAATCATTATAACTTAGTGATTCTTTGTATCCTAAAGAACACAAAATTCTCAGGTTTGAATAGAAAGCAGCCTTCACTGAATCTAGGATAAGGATGCTATAAGGATGTGCTTTTAATAGTGATAAATATTACCAAATCATGCTTTATAAAGCTTGTGCCATTTTCACTCTCGAGTACAAACATATGTTTTGAATAGGTGGAAAAGTATTGCCTTCTCAGATATCTGTAACTGATTTCTGTTTTTATTCTTAAACTCTTGCCTGTGCTTTAGCTTCGAGACATCATATATATATATATATATATATATATATATAATTTTATATTTATATATATATAAATGATGTTCAAATCACTCCTCTTCCCTGCCTTGAGGCTTCATCCAGCTTTGAAGCCAACAAGAGAACCTTCTCTATCACACTTTAAATGTCCCCACACTGGCCTTGAGGCTACCAGGACTCCAGTTCTAGGAAGAGCATCTCAGAAAAAAGAACTGACACCCCATGTTAACCCAAAGAAGTAGGGTCTGGAGAGGCAGCCACCGGCTCCATCAAACCTGTGAGCATGAGAGTCTTCTCTGATGTTTCCCAAGGAGCTCAGCACTGAGCTTCAGCAGGACTGTGGAGCTCATCTCCCAGAAGGGGACGCTGAGGGGGTGAGTAATCACTTGAGGGCACTTTGAAGCGTGTTCAGTCATAAATGCTCCTCCCTAAAACTTGGTTGGTGATGTCTGTTTGGCATCGTAGGCCTCCTGACCATCGAGCCTTTGGAGTTCATGCTCTAGATTTGGGCACTGTATTTTTTACATGCAGTCCAATAGCAACATGACACATGAAAACCATCTGAATGTCAGTCTTATGGAACACTGGAGACAGGAGACTGTGGTTGGTGGATTATAATTATCTCTGCTGGGATTGTGATCCAGCCTTTCCCCCAGGGCTTTGCTGGGACTGCTGTCCTGTTTTCCCAAGTATTTGAAAATTCTAAGAGAAAATCTGGGGAAAAGTACAGAGTGATGATGCACAGTAAACTTCCCACTGCCTACTCACCTAGTGCCCTGGGCATCGACATGGTAAGAAGTGGTGGGGGCTCCTTGCCTAGATCCCACTGCTGGAAGGAACAAGAGGTGTGCTGTGCTGGATACCAGGGTTAATTTCATCTGCTTTAACCACACTTGGAAACCACACTTCTATGAGCAAGTGTTGGGTCTCCTGTGCCATTTCTCACTGTCCAGTTTCTACAGGACATTGAGGGGAGGGTAGAGATGTGCTGCCCCGTGCTTCGGGGCCTGTGAATGGATGGAGAATGCTAAGCACTCAGTGTGAACTCGGTCAGACATGGGCTGTGGATTGTTACTCATGCTGGGAAATTAAGCCAAGTCTCCTTTGCCTTTTCCTCCCCTTTCCCTATCTTCCTCCTTCTCACTCCTATATTTTACTCTGCTAAGTAATCAGACGTGGATCTTATTCCCATGATATTTATATCCTTAGTGAGATAAGACATGTAAAATAAGAAAGAATGCAATAAAATTCCAAATTGAAGCCTAGATAATGGGTCACAGGAGATGGGAGGGAGATGGAATTTCCAGCCAGGGTAGGGATATGTGATGGTCTGTCTTGTTTTTGAGCTTACTATTTATTAGGAATGTCTAAGTGGGGTGGAATGGAAGAAAGACCTCTCTAGACTTTGGTGTTGGCAGTACTGAACTGGGAAGTCTGTAAACACAGGGCATGGGAGGGGGACGAAAACAGTGAGATGATTTGGGCTGGAGCGAGGGGTGTACAAACACATGAGGGAGAATTTTTAATGGCATGCCAGGGCTCTAGCCTCCATGGCTTTGAATGTCTTTTGCAGCAGTTTAAACTATTGTTAGAAGTGGCTGGGCTTGCCACAAGCGGCGGAGTCTAGATCTGCACACAGTTTGGGGCAGGAACTCCAGGAAGTCTAAGCGGGCAGGCCAGACTCTGGAAGGGTTGCCGAAGAGTATGGCAAGGTGACAGGTCAGCACCCAGGCAAACAGAGCGGGCATTGGGAGGGGGAAGAAGGTTCAGGGACGGAGCAGTGTGGGAACAGGTGGTACTTGGAAATGTTATCAGGAGTGAGGGAATAAAATGTGTGTCCGCAGTTAGCGGCCTCCAGACATTCCACTCAGGTTTGTGGGCTGACTTCCAAGCTGTGGGAGGAGAGAGCAGGATGGAAAGCGAGAAGCCGGGCCCCAGCCACAGAGGGACCAGGCGGAAAGCCAAGCCAGGAGTCAGGCCTGGAACAAGGCGCCTGTCTAGCAGAAAAGATGGCTGGTTGCTCCATTCCAGAGCGCTGAGCCAAAGGCTTTTCATTCCTTGTGCTTATGGTTATGACTGATCTTAGATGCTGGGGTACAGGTGGGAGCGAAGAGGTCCAGCTGTGTGGAGAGGATACTGCTGGCTAGAGTTGGGGCTTTGTTTGGTAGGCCAAAGGGAAACCAGAAAAGTGAGCTCAAACTGGACTATTTTAGGGAGATTTGTGTGAGCCTGGTGTGGAAAATGATCTGAAATGAAATGACGCTTCACCTGTTACAGATTTTAGCCATTCCCCTTCTGTATTAGAGAGAGTTCTCTTGGAAATGAATATACACATATATGTATATATACATATATATCCATTTATATATATATGAAGATTTTATTAAATCTGCTTACATGGAGATAGTAACAGCAATAACAGTAATAGTTGTCTCACACCTGAGAAGATGAGAACCTGGTAGTAGCTTGGTCCTTGAGGCTGGGCCTCTCAGTGGTTAGCACATCCCTACAAATGATGGTCTCGTCCTGGAGAGGCTGAGGACTTGCTAGCTGCCCAGTCAGCCAAGCTAGGTGCTTAGGAGTTCCAGTTTGACACCCCAACCTGGAGTTCCTGGAGAGCCCTGGTCCTTAGGAGTTCCAGGTAACACCCCAATCTGGAGTTCCTGGAGAGCCCTGGTCCTTAGGAGTCCCAGTTGATACCCCAACCTGGCGTTCCTGGAGAGCCCTGGTCCTTAGTCAGTGATGGAAGCCTGGGAGTGCTGGTTCTGATATCAGTGAAGGAATGGGCGAGGGCAGCAGCAGGGTGAATCAGTGAAACAAGAGGGAAGGCCACGCGGGAAGACGGAGAAGAGAGCCTTCCCTGCGCTGGGTTCTTTCTTCTGGGCGGCTGCTAGAAGGTGCTGTGTGCATGTGGGGTGGGTCTGCCCACATCAATTAAGGCAATCCGGATAATTCTTCCGGAAAATTCTAATTAGTGGCACGGTGACATTAAAAGCAGCCACCACACCTTCCTAAGCACTTCTATACCTAGGATCGTTTCCCTTCATGCCCCCTTAAATCCTGCGAGACAGAAAACTGATAGCATTACAATCACTAAGAAGTAATCCAGAAAAATGTCAGCTGTATTTGTCCTTTGTCACTTTTTAAGTGGGGCTTTTAAAAAGGTGGAACTTATTGAAGTGGCTTACAAGGCATTTCCCTGGAGTGCTGTTCTGACACTTGCCACCTTGTGGTCAGGTCTCTTGTGTGCATGCTCTCTCCCATACATTCTCATTTATTTATTTATATGTTTTTCATTACATTTATTTCGTGTGTGTGTGTGTGTGTGTGTGTGTGTGTGTGTGTGTGTTTGTGTGTGTTTTCTCATGCCACCATGAGCATGTGGAGGTCAGAGGACAACTTGCAGAAGTTGTTTCTCTTCTTCTACCATATGGGTTCTGGAAACAAACTCAGATCATAAGTCTTGGCAGCAGGTGGCTCTACCCACTGGGCAATCCTACCATCCCTATTCATTTATTTAATTGACACAAGGTCTCATATATCCCAGGCTGGCCTTGAACTCACTATGTACCTGAGAATTGTCTTGAGCTCCTGATTCTCCTGTCTCTGTTTCCCAAGTGCTGGGATCCCAGGCCAGTACCATCAAGCCTGACTTATGAGGGATTGAACTAGGGTTTTGTGCATACTAGGTGAGCATTCTACCCACCGAGCTGCATCTTCAGCGCTGGTCAGGTCTTTTTAACATGCAAGTTTGGGCACGAAACTCTTCTGCAGGAAGTCTTCCTGTGATCTGCACGGAAGGTCACGGCTCCCAAACTGCACTCTGGCTCTTCCCTCCTTACCCTTGGAGCCTTCTCATCCGTGAGGTGTGGCAGACGAGGCTCCGTTCTAACTGCGACATTGCCTTTCTTCTCCTTGGCATCCGTCTCTGCTAATCTTTGGCCGATCTGAACCCGTCTCCACTCTTCATCTGCTGACGTCTGCGTCCCGTTACAGTCATAGCTTTAGACGTGTCTGACCGCTTGACTGTGAATGAAGCTAGGGGAGCCACGCTGCAGGACAGCGGTTCCCACGTGACTGCTGAGGACAGTCACTTGACTTGCTCTTCCTTCAGACTGTAAGTTCTTCTTTGCTTTTTTTCCCCTTTCCATTCCTTCTCATTCCACATTTCCTTCTCCTTCCCCTCTTCGACATGGGGTCTTGCTGTGGTGCTCACATTGGTATCAGACTCTCGCCTCAGCCCGCAGCATGGCTGACACTACAGATACGTGCAGGACCATGCCCCTCTTTAGCCTGTAAGACTGTTGGAGAGCTTGGCTTCCCAGAGCACGCGCAGTTGCTACCTAGGATGTCAGCTGCCTGCATGCCTATCTGAGAGAACAAACAGTACAGCCACTCCAGACAGTTATGCGCCCACACCGGGGTGGTGACGCTGGGAAGAAGATAGAAAACCCTGGAGAGAGCCACTGAGAACATAGCTCTCGAGAGCTGGTAAGTGCGTGACTGCACCTCCAGTTACCGGAGGAAATGAAGCACTAATGTACTCCCTAAGATGCTGTAGCTCACAAATAATGGAATAGTATATTCTAGCAAAGGTGTTACTACATAAATGACCTAAGGAGAAAAGCCTTCTTTTGAAATTGCTTTATTTGGAGTCAAATACTTGGATTTTTTACTGTGGTCCAGTATTGATGTTGTATGTGGCATTGATGTTTCTGTTTCTTGTGACATAAAATGGAGCTAATAATACTTCCGCTTTGAAAGTGAGAGACGATGATCAGGAGAGCACACGCAGCAGATGTCAGAAGCTGCGAAGCAGCAGAAAGCACTAGTGGTCACCAGTACCAAAACATTTATACCTGCAAGTAGGTGTAAGTCACATTGTAGGGATTAAACTCCAGTCACATTGTAAGCACTACATGCTGGGTAATCATGACCTAGCCAGGTGGTGCTAGTCTCAGCCACACCACCCTACCACAGTTGTGGCCTGTCTTCACTGGGTACTCACTGACTCACAGAATGCCCTCAGGGCACAGTGGGCAACGATGTGACTGCGACAAGTGGCCTTCTCCCCTCCATGTAGTCTATGGCAACCCCATGTTAGACCCCTAACTTTGGATCACACCTTTCTCTGCCTAGAATGTGCTCATCTTCCATCCTGTGCAGGACCCCAAAACTCCTCTCCAACACCTTGCAACTAACTCTGTTGAGCCTATACTCTACTTTTCCAATGCTGGGGTTAGAAGCAGAGCCCCACCGCAACTGACGTTCTTATGTGGGTTCTGCAGGAAGAAGCTCAGGTTCTAATGCTTCCAAGGTGAGCACTTTACTGACGACAATGCCACTCTGCTACTGGGCCCCCAGAACTCTTCTTAATCTGATTCTACCTCTTAAGCCCGGCTCCCTTTCTGTTTCCTGTCTGGATGGCTCCTCTGGCCCTTCCTTTACTGCTTCTGATCAATTGCATTTCGTGGGGCAGGGGTCACCTTAGCGATCATTTTCTCTGGAATATCCTCTTTCAATGCTGTACGTTTAGCCCGGGCTCGCCACCTGTACATCTCCTCTCAGCTTCTGTCATGCACTATTGAAACTGCTCTGTCTGACCTCTCCTTCATTAGTACTGTGAGGCCAGACGTCACTCTGTGGTTGAGTTCATTCTGAGATGTCTAGCAAAGGGTCCAGTGTACAGTGGACACTCAGTAAGCCTTTATTGCAGGATAATAATTAGGTAGAGACCTTTGTCTTAGTTAGGATTCTCTATTGCTGTGAAGAGACACCATGACCGTGGTAACTCTTATAAAGGAAACATTTAATTGGGGTGCCACACCTACAGTCTCAGAGGTTCAGTCCATTGTCATCATGGCGGGGAGCATGGTGTTGTGCAGGCAGACACTGTGCTGGAGGAAGAGCTGAGAGTTCCACATCTTGCAGGCAACAGGAAGTTGACTGACTGTCACACTGAGGGAGGCTTGAGCAAAAGAGACCTCAAAGCCCGCCCCCAAGTGACACACTTCCTCCAACAAGGCCACGCCTCCTAATAGGGCCACTCCCTTTGAGGGCCATTTTCTTTTGAAACACCACAGCCTTTAAAATCCGCTCCTAAGTAACTCTTGGTGATGTGATCTACTCTGAAGAAGTGGTTTTCTTATGAGCCCTACTGATTTCTATTCTGTTTAGTAGGTACATTGACCAGAGTGTAGGTCTGGCTGTCTTGATAAATTAAACAACTAAAAATTTCTACTTTTCTCTCCCAGAGATAGGCAACCACTGGCAGAGCAGCTGTTCTGGAGGCAAGAGTAAGCAGCGGGCCTTTTCTAGATGCTGTGGAGTGATTTCCTTGACTCCTCCTAGAAGGTCTAATGTTTATCCTAGAGTTCTTGAACCCTGCACCCAAAGTCAGTTATTCTCTTAGGTGCTTGGGACAGATTCTAAACTTTCTGGGTCCCTTGGGGCAGCTTGAGTGGTGCGGATGTGTAGAGCCAAGCTGAAGAGTTTGCTGGTGCTTGTCTAACTCCCACTCTACCCTGACCTTCCTCCCCTGGGAAGACCGGAAACGTTGTCTGGATCAGGCTTGTGTGCCAAGATTGCCAGCTGCTTCTCATGGTAAAGTCATGAGCTAACGCCAGGGCAGTGAGGTGTCCCGAGGTCATGGCACAGCAACCCAGCAGGTGTACAGCCTGGCAATGCTGTGTCCCAAGGCCATGACATACCAGCCCCCAAAGCGGACAAGCCTGGCAGTGTGGCACCCCAAGGCCCATGACACACCAGTCCAGCAGGTGGGCAGCCTGGCAAGATGTAGGTTACAAATTCCTTTGAACAAAGTTAAGTGCCATCTGCTTGGCTGTAAGAGGAGAGGGTGTCACAGCCTCCCATATACTAGGTGAACATTCTATCACACTGAGCACAAATGCCTCACTAAGTTGCCCAAACGGGCCTTACACTCATCTGTAACCCATACAAGCCTTGAATTTATGATCCTTCTGACTCAGCCTTCTACATAGCTACATAGCTAGATTACAGGCTTGTACTCCCAGGCCTGGCTGAACACCATCTTTTTTTTTTTTTTTTAAACAGAGTGTTCCCATTGGGTGTATGTTGAAAGAAATCATTAAATTTTATGTCTGTGCTTTGAGATGAAACCCAGTTTACTCTATCAATACTCCCCTCCCCTAACACCTATGAGCACATAGACATATAGACAGGTACACACACACACACACACACACACACACACACACACACACAGCACTATCATCAACACCACTACCACTACCACCACCACTCTTGGAGAAAGGATTAAAAGGGAGAACCAGGTAGGGGTGTGTGTGTGTGTGTGTGTGTGTGTGTGTGTGTGTGTGTGTGTGTGAGCTGTTGCGATTGTTAGGAGCAGCAGCTTTTCCGTTACTAGAAGAAGCCAAATGAGCCCAGGTAACTCCCCGTCTGGCCCCTACACCAAGCAAGGCAGTTTCCTCCACTCTATAGCCTGTGGCACCTAGCTTTTTGTAGACTTGACGCAAGCTAGGGTCATCTTGGAAGAGGGAACCTTAATTGAGAAAATGCCTGTAGGCAAGTGTGTGAGATATATTTTCTTGATGAATGGTTGATGTGGGAGGGTTCGACCCACTGTGGGCAGTGTAACCCCTGGGCAGGTGGTCCTGGGTTGCATGAGAAAGGGACTTGAGCAAGAGCTCAAAACCGTCCACTAAATAGTGTTCCTCCATGGTCTCTTCTTCACTCCTGCTCTGACTTCCCTTCGTGATGGACCAAAGGTGTAAGATGAAACAAACCCTTTCCTTGCCATGATAGGTTTGGTCGTGGTGTTTAGCAACAGAAAAGCAAATTAATAAAAGACCTCACTCCAGGCTTTAAAGCAAGCAGGATCAGTATGGGCCACTGTGAACTGACTTCATCAATTTAACAGGCAAATATCAAGGACCTAGCTATCTAAAATTTTTCTTGGCAATGCAATGTATGAAACATTGTTTTTTTTTTTTCTTCTTTGTTTTAAGAAAGTAAGGGACACACAATCAATTTTCTAAAGTGTGAAACCCACCTTTTTTTTGTGTTTCTGTTTCCCTGTGTGAGTAGTGAGCACGTGTGTGGCAGTTTGGTTAACTTTTGTTAAGGTTTCATTCCCATCATGTAGGCCTTTCTTTTCTTTCCACCTTCTCAGACGTCGTTCCCGAAGCCAGGAACTTTCCATTCTTGGTTTCATCCAGAAGGCAAGAATTTCTGGGAAAACACAGTGTTTAAGCCATTCAGCAATTCTGCTGTTATGTAACTGACCACACTAAGACTTTCAATTAACTTTGGTTACATTTTATTGAAGAGTGTCAGAGAATAACTGCGATAATTTTTTTCAAAAACATTTGTAGGTTTCTAAAATAGACAGAACCCTCTTAAAAACCCATGCAGCTTCTTGCAACAATGGCAGAGGGCAACACTTGTTTGAAATATTGACAAGTCCATTGACTGTCTTCCAGCACTGACTTCAGTTCGAGAATTTCTAAGTGCAGTGAGCTTTCTTCTCATTACTTGCCACAGCTCTGACCCTCCTCCCTCCATCTCGCGTCTTCTCTGGTAGTTTTTTTTTTTTTTTTTTTTCCCTCATGGTGCACATATTATGAGACTGGTTGCATGCCGCCCACTCCCGCCCCTCCCCCCAGGGCTCCTGTGAACTCTTCCTGCACATGGACTAACTCACATTTCTAGTCTTTGCCTCTCTTTTTGGCCACTCCTCTGTCACCATCTTTAGTTTCTTTCTCCTCAGAACTGAGCCAATATTTTTTTTCCCCAAAGCAGAATCCCTTTTTCTTTTATCTTTATTTACATGTCCCTCCATTCTCAGAGTCCTAGTCCTAAAACTTTTAATTTTGTTGATTTATTTATTTGCTTCGCTCTCTCATTTTCTTGTAGCCAAGCCTATCATCAAGTTACAGGTTTATTCTTCCCACACCACTCAGAATCATTTCTTTCTTTCAAAGCTCTCCTACTGGTAATTTAGAAGGGCATTCCTTCCACAGCCTTCTCTCCGCCCTTTCCCCTCACAAGCTAATCTCCAGACAAGTGTGATAGTCATCTAGTTGATGTGCTATTTTAGCATTTTGAATTATCTTTAAAGTTTTTATTATTTTCTTCATACAATATATTTTGACCATTTTCCCCCCGACTCCTCCCCCATCCTCTCCACATCTCTATCCACCCATCTTCATATTCTCTCTTAAAAAAGACAAACAACAACAAAAAATACCAAAGAAAAGAAAATCAAAACAGACAAGCAAACCAAAAAAAGGAAAAAGACAGAAAGAGAGAGAGAGAGAAAGAGAGAGAGAGAGAGAGAGAGAGAGAGAGAGAGAGAGGAAAGAGAGAGAAAGAGAGAAAACCCATCAAACCATGGAGTCCACTGGAGTCCAATTTGTGTTGGCCAGCTCCTCCTGGGCATGGGGCCTGCCCTGGAGTATGGTTGATTATATGGTGACACTCTGTTGAAGAAATGGATGTTCTCTCCCCCAGCAGGTCTCAATTGCAAACAACTTCTTGGGTAGGGGTAGGCTACTTTGTCTGTCCCTGTTTTCCTGGACCACAGGGTTCACATCTCATCTCTTTCTACCCCCTTCAAGCGTGTGGTCTCCCTGTACCCGCTCTTTTCTTCCAAAGCATGCTTCTCTTTGTCTTCAAAAGTCTAAGTGACGGCAGCCTTTTTTAAAAAAGCTGTATTATATGATAAATTTTAAAGAATAGTTTTATTTATTCTTTGACAATTTGATCCATGCATATGGTGCATCTTAATTATATCCACCTAAGTCTTCATCCCCATCCCCATCCCCCTCCCGGAAGACTGAAGACTTTTTAAAACTATATTTTAAAACCATGCATGTGCATGTGCGCCTGTGTGCACTTAAGTGCGGGTGTCATAGAAGCCATGCATGTGTGGGGTTGGAGTTACAGCTGCCCGCCCTAGTGCCGGCAACTGAGCTGGGTCCTCTGCAGAAGCAGTGTGCACTGTTCATCTCTGACCATCTCTCCAGCCCCTGCAAGTCTTTTCAGGAGTAAGGCCTGCCTGACCGAGTTCCGTTCTCTCGGTGCCCGCTCCGTTCCTCCAGCCCCTGCAAGTCTTTTCAGGAGTAAGCCCTGCCTGACCGAGTTCCGTTCTCTCGGTGCCCGCTCCGCCGCCTCTGATCCGCTAGTCTTCCCTGCTGGTCCTCAGCACTGGAAAATCATCTCTTCACACAGTCCCTTTATACTTTTCCTTTCCTTATAAAATATAATTAACTCTAAGATAGTGGCAATATCTAAGGCTTATTTGTCATTCCGCCATTTTTATTACTCCCTTATCGAATTTATAACACAACACCTCCTCCAATCTAGCTGTCAAATCATCTCTCTCACTCTGGTTATTTTTGGTATCTGCAATGCTAATAACCATCGCAGGTCTCTGTGTGCTCAGCCCTGTAAGGAGCTAGCACAAAAGGGGGAGAGAAAACCTGGCATCACCTCTGCCTTCATAGAGTTTACAGTCTAGTAAAAGAGTCCGTCAGAGCTAGTATTCAACTGTGATTGAGCCGCAAGGAGAGAGGAATATGGTGCTGTGACTGCACATGATACGGGTATTTAAACCAGAGCAAGAAGAAGAGCCTAGGAAAATGGTGTTTTCCAAGGCCCTCTGGCAGG
>CABHPQ010174238.1:0-44962 GCA_902168405.1 Peromyscus aztecus | reverse complement strand
ATCTTATTTCTCCTTTCTACCACATAGAGCCTCAGGCATGCCTCCAAGCATTCTACAGCTGAGTTATATTCCAACCTTCATTTTACTTTTGAACTCTGTGACATCATCTTACTAATTGGTCAGTTTGGATTTTACCCAGTCTGTAACCCAGGCTGGGCCTTGAATTCTTGAATTTGTGGTCATCCTGCCCCAGCCTCTTGAACAGTTAGGATTAGAGGACTATATCATTCGGTTTAGCAAGCCTCTACTTTTTGAGCTTTAGACAAAATTTGTGTTTTCATTTTCATCCCCTAATATTACTGTCAACCATGTAGCTAAATTTTTCTTTTGAGCTAGTATGGAAATTAATTAATTAATTAATTAATTAATTCTATATCTACAAACCTTTCTTCAGCTGTTTCTTTTGTTTTAGCCACAACTGGTGGCATTAGTGACAAAGAGACTCCTTGTTCTGTATTATATCACACACACACACACATTTTAAACTTTTTATTGTGGAAAATTTAAATATATACAAAAGTAGAGATTGTATAGTGAGCCCCAATGTACCCATCACACCGTGACATTCCAAGTTCATGACCATCTTGCTTATGTTATCTTCCATCATTCTTTCTCTTTTCTTTGTGTGTGTGTGTGTGTGTGTGTGTGTGTGTGTGTGTGTGCATGTGTACAAATGTGTATTCATGCAGAGGGAGGCCAGAGGAAACCTTTGGGGGTCATTCCTTAGATGTTATTCAACTTTTCTTGAGACTGCATAAAACTCAAGTAGGCTAGGCTAGCTGGCCAGCAAGTCCCAGGAACTCTGTCTATGCCTGTGCTGGGGTAATAAATGTCTGTTACTTATACAGATTCTGAGAATTGAACTCGGGTCCTTGTGCAAGTACTTTACTGACTAAGCTATTTCCACATTCCTTTATGACTTTTTTTAAAAACATGTTTGGAGATTTTATTTATTTTTATTTTATAAATGTTTTTGCCTGTATGCATGTCTGTGCATGGTGTGTGTGTGTGTGTGTGTGTGTGTGTGTGTGTGTGTGTGTGTGTGTGTGCAGTGTTGACAAGAACTGGCAGAGGGCATCAGATACCTTGACCAGCAGTTACAGATGGTTTTGAGTCACTGCATGGGTGCTGAGATCTGAACCTGGTCCACTGGAAGTGTTCTTAATCACTGAGCCATTGCTCCAGCTCAGCCCTCTTCTTTCTAATTTTAGCTTTTCACCCTCTGTTCCTTTCCTCCTTCTCCTCACTCCATCCTCCCTCCTTTCCCCTCAGTCTTGACTCCATCTCCTTCCCTACTTTTCTCTTTTGAGACAAGTTCTTCTGTAGCCCAGGCTGGCTTTGAACTCACAACCACTGCGTCTCAGCTTCTTGGGTGCTGGTATAACAGACATGTGCCACCATGCTTAGCTGTTATTATTTATCTTTTGAACCTTGTACCTTAGCCTCGAAAGCAGCTGAGGCTGGAAATAGGCACCACTGTGCTTGATCCCTTCACTCCATTGAAGCAAATCCTCAGTGCCACACATTTCATCTTCAAGGCTTCAGCGGAGTCTCTAAGGATGAAGAGTCATTCGAAATAACAGGGTAACCACAACCGTATCTAGACACCAACAGTTCCTTGATAACATTCAAAAGTTAACAGCAATTCTTTCGTCATGCATCCAGGAAAGGCCAAAACCTCTAAATATCTCTTAAAGGTCACAGATATATTTTTAACTGTTCATTTGAATTTGGACCCAAATAAGGCAAACACATTATAACTGCCTAATGTTGTCTTTGTGAGTCCCACCTTGTTGTGTCCTCCTGACATTTACTTGGTTAGGAAATACTCATGTGGACTTGGGGAGATGTAGCCCCATGGTGTGCAGTTAACGGCTTCCTGTGCTCTTTGTACTTCCTATAAGTCAGTAGTTAGATCCTAGGGATTAGATTGGATCTGATCAGATGCCAGTGGGGGGGGGGGAGGGGAAGGATGGTGCTCTTGAGCAAGACTTCTTCCTAAATGAAGTTGCTTTCATTACCTAGGACACTTGGAACTTCCTGTGTGTCATTTTGTCACAAAACACACAATGCCTAGGTCTTCACAGATATATTATAATTTTAAAAGTTTTGATGTAAGCACGGTTTGAGTGGGTATTCCAAACCACCACAATTTATTGAGAAAGAATATGTGAGTGCCACCTGAGATTAATAACAGCAGCAACAAACAACTTTTTAAGAAACCATGAATGCAAATAACCCCTAACGACCCCATCAAAGGCTCCTATCATTTATCCAAATTATATGCCATGGATCAGCAAGCACCTTGACAAGGAAACTTCTTTCTATGTGACATAAATCACCACTCGCTACCTTATTTAAAAACTGGAGGATGATAACAGCCCTGTGACTCCATAAATTTGAGTTTCTAATATTATGCAGAAGAACATAAAACCTGTTTATGCATTATAATGCAGCAATGATGTATCTTATCACAATCATTGGCATAACTAAATTACTAACTTGCCGATGGCATGCATAATGACAAGTTTGCAAAGGGCTCAGAATTTTAACGTTTGATTCCACCTGCAACTCAAATCCCTGCAGCAATTAAAGAGAAAACCACACGTATCAAAGCAACAAATCTCTTTAACTGAGTAAGACGTGGTTTTCAGCAGGGAGACTTTTTAAACGCCCTTTGAGGCTATAGCAAAACTAAAACCATGCCAATTTGCATATCAGTGTAGTTTTTAAAGTCCTGCATGACATGGTTTGCCTTTTCTTCCTTAAAATTAGGAGTAATAGAAAGCGAATGTCATCATCAACAAGATGCTGCTATCAACTGTGCCACATGATTTTTTTTCCCCCACATTGTTGGCTACTTCCACAGAAGCGAAAATAAGAAGGGTTGAGGTGTAGCTCTCCTCAGGAGTTGGCAAACCTTCTGTAAAAGTCCATACACTGCATCTATTACGCTTTGTAGGCCATTTGAACTATGCCATAGCTACTCATGCTGTAGTTGTAGCAGGAGGTATCCTTAGGAAATATGCAAACGGACAAGCATTGCTGTGTTCCAATAAAACTTTATTTATAAGGACAGTGGATTTAGTCAGCTTGCTGACCTGGGCAATTCAAGGCAAGTGCTTCTGCCTATTAAAGAAGGTTTCCTGTTCTTTTCTTCTTCTCCAAATAATCGAAGCTGGCAGCCTATACTAATTGAGTTCAACAGAAGGTAGCTAAATCCTGCCCTCCATCTGATCTGTGTAGACATAAGTTTTGTTATAGTCTTAAAGCAAGTCTTTGGAGAAAGCCAGCCACCTGTCTGAGTTTATTAGAACTAATGAGGGATAAGGATGGATTGTCCGACGTGGAACAAAAGAAATCTTCCAGAAGGAAGTTTGGCACTTGAAGGTGGCTTTGTGCCCACCCCCCTTGGTTTTATAGATGGACCACTTCAAAGTTAAAGAGCCACTGGAGCGGGGAGGGGGACAGATGGGAGGGAGCAGGGAAGATCTGTCATTTAGAAATTAATCATTAATTGTGACATTAAACACGGACTTTGTATTCCCTCTGCTTCAAAAAACAACAATAACAGCAAAAACCGTATACTCATTGAAACTTTGCACCCAGAAGCAGCTGTTTAAGCTGTCTGTCGACTGAGATTTTAAATGTGTTCAGTGTCTCTCCCACTTGTTTGCAATTAATTTTTGCTGTAACATGGATTATTCGATTGCATAAAATAGTGTTTACAGAGATTACACCACAGTTGCAAAATCTTTCTAATATCACATTTTTTAATATAACTTACAAATGCAAATGACGGTTACAAAGTGATAATTCCCCCAAACCAGGCATTTAACATTTTTGTTAGATGGACTGTTAGCATCAGAAGAATCAGGCAGAAGCTGAGTCTAAGTGGCTTTTTATTGGATTTAAAAAATTCACAGTGGCACACACTGCGGATTCAGTGGGTGGACATGCAAAGGGTGCATTTCCTTTCATAATTAGTTGTGATTAACCCAAACTGGGAGATTTATATGCAACTCATTATTGTAAAGCTACAGTTTATGGGTTAGCAAAAACATTTCTTCTAAATTTAGACTTGTTTCCAGAGGACATTTCTAGGGATGTTGTCCAAACTGTTTCTCTAATGTGGCAAATATAACCGGCAAACATCAACAAACCATCTAACCCTGGCCTTCTGTCTTCCCGAAGCCTCTGAAATGTCAAGCATTAGAGACCACTCTACAGTCCACAGCAGTTTTGTTCTGGCTTATGCTGAAACACAACTTTGGAGACACAGGGAAAGCTCTCACACCATGCCTTTCCCCCTCAAGGAGGCTTGACTTCCTAAGCTTGACATTTGAAAACTTCAAGATTGACGACCCAGATAAATGATCCCTTTTTATCCAGAAGGAAGAAAAGGAATCAGTAAACAAGCCAGCAACTGCTGTTTATGAAATGTGCTAATGATCCTCCCAAGGAGTGACAGATGAAGAAGTGACTGTTGTCACAGACAGGTCCCTGTGGCGGCAACAGTGAAGTACAGTGGTTTTGGCATTTAAATCCTGAAACTACCGTATTTTGTAATGGAAGAAAAAAAATTCAAATTACTCAGTCACAAACAAGTGTGCATTTGTTAATTATACTTACTTTCTCACAAACATGATTCTTTAAACTACAGCACAGCATTGAATTTGGCTTTGAAAACTGTTTTTATTTAGCAAGGAAGTCACAACCACGTATGTGTTCCTGGAGTCCCGGCTTGCTTGTGAGAATCTGATCTCATAGCAACTCTGCTTGTTCTGGGAAAATGTCTGCCTCCCTCTGCTCATTTGTATGGTCTTCGGTTTGCTGACCTTCGCATCCATGAGCTCATCAATGATCTTCGTCAGCTCTAGAACAAAAAAGAGGCAGGGCACTGGGGTTTTCTCAAAAATTCCTGACAAGGACCCTGCTAATAAAGTGCAGATTCCACAATACATACTAAGTAAGACATTCTGGTCAGTCTTACAAAGAAAAATGCCTCATAAACACAGAACGTATTGTTTCATGGGAGCACATGTGTTAATATTTTAAATTAAAGATCCAGTACAGCTTTTTGAAGTGCATTAAGGCCTTTCTGGAAAAATATGTCCATGGTAATAATATACTAGGAGGGAGTTACATTCTGATGTTTTTTGATTAAATATCGGTTGTTCCTACTGCTTTTGTTTGGGGCAGGGGCCTGCCATGTTCCCTGGGCTGGCTTTGATCTCCAGATACTCTGATGTCTACTTCCCAAGTATGGGACATTCCAGGTGTGTGCCAGTTTGCCCAGCTGCGCGTATCTCTTTTATATGTGAGTGTGGTGTGTCCAGGTATACAAGTCAATAACCGCCACCGTGGTCAAGCATTTCCTCCCTGACCATGCTGTTGTACAACAGGGAGGAAGTGAAGTTTTGATTCTGAAAAATCCCTCTAAGTCCCCCAGAAAGGATTTCTGAAGTAATATCAACAAGTTCTTACAGATCCAGAGCAAGCCGACCACAGCGGAGGCAGCAGGATCCTTTCAAGATGTTCCGAATGACTGAGTTTTAGTTGGAGGCTATTAGCTGAGGATTATAGTTGAGGATCTGCCAGACAAAATGACAGTGAAAATACCGTGGGGAACACCCCCCCCCCCCCCCCCCCCCACCCCCGTGCCTTGCTGCCTACGGTCTGGATATTACCAAGCAGATGTGCCTGTGCATTACGGTGTCCCTCAAATTTTCTGAGCATTTTAAAGGAGCATCTGCACAAAGGAATGCTTTGTGCTGGAACCAGTTGCTGGGAAAAGAAGAATTACGGGCGATTTAAAAATAATAATAAAGATCTAAGAGGGAGATAAGACAGCGATTGGGAGAATGATCTGTAGTAGAGAGAGGTCTCTGATGCTGTTCATGGAAAACTGGGCCTGCTGAACTTTCCCCCAGAATAGTCTTAGGTTATCAATAGATAGGATGTGCTGTTATATGCTTTACATCATTAGCTTTGGCTTGGGGATTTTTGTAGATAAGTAGATGGATTATTTTTTTAACTAAGCACCAAAACAACAAAACGGTGTTGAATTCCATGGAAAAGGGCATCTGTTTTGAATGTATGCCGAGGGCCAAGTTTCCAGTTCTGACTGTGGTCTCCCATCCTCTTTTCATCGGGAGACAGCTGCATTGCTTCTCAGAACTTGAAAGCAAGACCCTGTCGCTGTGGAGGACACACACTTCACACAAAGGACTTGGGGGCGTTGAGCTGGAACTGACGTGGGAGCACATTCCAGAGGTCCAGCTCTCATAGCAACATTGGGGGCAATGCCAGCAACCAAGGGAGAAAAGTTAAGTTAGCGAGAGTCCTAGGAATCTTTAAGTTCTGTGGAACTGTAATAACGACGGGTCTGGCAAATATGCACTGTGCTGCAATAGTGGCACTTTTGTTTGGGGGGCAACCAATGATGCTCTAATGAACATAGGCCCACTCTGAAGCAGGGAATTCTTGCCTGGTACTGTAAACCTACCCAACTTCCCATGCCTGGAGACAACATGGACTCCCAAGGATACTCTGGTACTGCCAATGAACCAATATAATTCCTAATGGCATTCTAAATACTTATCCTCATACCTGCAGATAACTGTAGCTCTTAATGGCCCTCATC
The DNA here is from genome assembly GCA_902168405.1 of Peromyscus aztecus. Classification (NCBI taxonomy): domain Eukaryota; kingdom Metazoa; phylum Chordata; class Mammalia; order Rodentia; family Cricetidae; genus Peromyscus; species Peromyscus aztecus. The sequence goes on along the minus strand of CABHPQ010174238.1, from coordinate 38,316 downwards.
AAAGACGCTTTTTCTTTTTTCAGCCAGAGAGCATTACAAAAGCCACAACTGGTCAAAATGCAGAAAACAGCAGGCAGTGGGGTGCCTATGCACAACTAGTACAATGGAAACCCTGTACCTAAAACAGAGGGGCTGTCACAGAAGAGGGAACAGAAAGATGGTGAGCCAGAGGATAAGACTAGATAATGTTTTCTAGACAATGAAAGCAAAATTCTACCCTTGGAATCTCAACATTATACTTACCTTAAAAAAGAAATCCCCTCATAATGCCAATGCCAATGGACATGTCAGTGTGGATGCGTAAACCCTCGGAAAGCTTCTCTCCTAGATGAGATAGGGAGAATCAGTTTCCCTAGGGATGAGCTCCCTGATAGGTTACCCCAAGTGATCAGTCCTAAACACATGAATGTACCAGCAACACTAAATGTAACATATATACATATAGATGGAACATTAATAATATAGAAGAAGAGGCCGTGGATTTGGGAGGAAGTGAAGGAGCACAGGGGGAGCTGGAGCAAGTGCTGATGGAAATGAAATAAATACAATACTCATGCATCAAATTCTCAAGAAAAACTTAAATTAAAACAAATAGACGCCTCCCCCTCCCCCGGCTTTCCCAACACCAGATGCATTCTGCTCCTGCTTCATCCTAGGCATTTCTCTCATCCATGCTATAACGATTTTCCTCATTTCAAAATTATAGACTTCTTTTCCTTCCGTGGTCCCAGATCTTTACACATTTAGGTTCATGTTCTATTGCTGATCTGGACTCCCAGCCTAAATGGCAAATTAATTTTGATTATATAAAAATCTTATATGAATTTTTTTTTTTTTTTGTTTTTTGAGACAGGGTTTCTCCATGTAGTTTTGGTTCCTGTCCTGGAACTCGCTCTGTAGACTAGGCTGGCCTCGAACTCACAGAGATCCGCTTGGCTCTGCCTCCCGAGTGCTGGGATTAAAGGCGTGCACAACCGCCACCCAGTTTCTTGTATGAATTTTTGAACTTGATTTTTTTTTCACTTGGTATTTCACTTACTAGATTCATATACATTATTATGAGGAGCTTTACATTGCTAAGTGTTACTGACGAATGCATTTTATTGTTTGGATATATCACATTCATTTATTCACTTTGTTTCCAGTTTAGTAATTACAAATAATCCTGCCACAGAGCATAGTGTACAGCTTTTTGATATGTGTATCTTTGTGCTTCTGTTTGTATATTTCTTTATTTTTTGTTATCATTCTGTAAAAGTATTTCCTATCTCTCATATTGAAATTATCCATGGAACTTCATTCATTGTCATATTTTCCTACTTGATTATGGGTCCTATTTCTTTGATTCATTTGTACCTAGTGACTTAATTACTTTTCCTGTTGCTATGACAAAGGACCCTGAGAAAAGTTACTTAGAGAATAAAGGATTTAGTCGGGCTCACAGTAAAGCTAAGGCAGTAAGTGTTTGAGCAACTGGTCATGTGACATACACGGTCAGGAAGCAAAGAGCATGAATGTGTGGCTGTCCTCAGCTTGCTTCCCCATTGTGTATAGTCTGGGGTCCTTGTTCAGAGAATGATCCTGCTCACAGTTAAAAATGCATCCACGCTATCAATGAACCTGCTCAACATAATGCCTTACAGGCACGTCCAAGGGCCCATCTCCTAGGTGATACCTGTCAAATTGACAGTTAATATAGACCATCATACCTAGTAAGTTTTGACTTCATAGTATACATGGTGAGCAAAGCAGTCACATCATTCCATAGGACTTAGTCCTCCACCAATGTGCCAACAGAGAGATATGGTGTATAGTGATCTATTGGTTTAAATATTAAGGCAACTCCATGTAGTTAAAAGGGAGGTTTATTTTGTGGGGTAACTCACAAGTGAAGGGATAGGTAAGAGGGTCTGGGAAAGGTGAAGTGCAGCCTGGCGGTGTTCTCTGGAGAACTCTGCTTGGTCTACCTCCAGCGTCGAGGATCCAGGAACCAAGAGAGCTGGCCCATCCGGATCTTGGGTCTTCAGGGGTCCTCTCTCGGCTCTGCCTTGTAGGCGTGACAGTTACCGAAGCCTCAATGGGGGTGGCACTTTGAGGTCAAAGCTGGACTGACTACCTGCTACAGTGATCATAATTTACATGGTCAGAGATTGAGATGAGTTACTCCTGAGTGGTAGTGTTGGTACAGTTCACTCTCCACCCTGCTGGCTGTTGTTCTTTGACTGTGATCAAGTTAGTCAACCTTTTCTTCACTCGGATGAGACATTGAGATAACTTAGGTGAAGAAGCATTTGTTTCAGCTCACAGTTTCAGAAGTGTGTTCCTAGGTCTGGTAAGGCAGAAACATCATAGCATTGGAAGCATTTGGCAGGGAAGGCTTCTCCCCTCTAGACAGCCAGGATGCAGAGAGGCAATGGATGAAGACAAGATACACACTTCAAAGGCATGCCCCAGAGGCTGACTTCTTCCAGCCTGGAGAAGTTGGGGCTCATCAACAGATGATGTAGAGTCTGCATGATCCAGTCACCTCTCAGCGGAGTCAGCAGCTGAGAATCAAACAGCACACGAGCCTCTTGGGCTACATTTCATAGCCAAAGCACAACAGCAGTTTTCATTGTTGCTAGAGTTTTCCTGCCTGGCCCACAGTCAGGACAAATCTCTCTCACCTGCCAGTCCCACAGCCGCTCAGACCCAACCAAGTAAATACAGAGACTTATATTGCTTACAAACTGTATGGCCGTGGCAGGCTTCTTGCTAACTGTCCTTATATCTTAAATTAATTCATTTCCATAAATCTATACCTTGCCACATGGCTCGTGGCTTACCGTCATCTTTACATGCTGCTTGTCCTGGCGGCAGCTGGCGGAGACTCCCTCCGCCTTCCTGTTCTTTTTATTCTCTCTGTTAGTCCCGCCTATACTTCCTGCCTAGCCACTGGCCAATCAGTGTTTTATTAGCAACACATTTGCTATACAGAACATCCCACAGCATCTCATGGTATTTGACTGGAAGTTCATCAGTAATCCTCCTCATTCCTGAAAGATTGTGAAAGTTCCAGATCTGTGTCTTGAAAGTTCCCAGATGAGCTTGGCAGCCACCTTCCCCAGGCATCTTCAAGAACTAACCAAGAAGCCAGGTGGTGGTGTTGCATGCCCTTAATCCCAGCACTTGGGTGGCAGAGGCAGGCGGATCTCTGTGAGTTCAAGGCCAGCCTGTTCTACAGAGTGAGTTCCAGGACAGCCAAGGTCACACAGAGAAACCCTATCTCAAAAGAACTAACCAAGAGTCTCAAAGGAAACTAGCAGATGTCTTGCTCTTGGGATTGAGGAAGGTCTCTTTCTTGACAGGTGGACATCTTGAATACTGGGAAGTGGTGGGGGATCTTACCTTGACTTTTAGGAATGCCAGGCTTAGATTGACAGCCTATTGTAGAACCTTACAAATGTTCCAGGAGGTGGAACACCAGGCCATTAGGCTCTCCAGGCTTGTAATGTGTCCTGTATCTTTCTGCTGTAGCTAAATGTTTTCCTGGCTTTCCTTTTCCATGGTAATGATCTGGGATTGGACCAACCTCTATGTGTGCCTGGCCTAGACTCAGCAAATGTCCCTACGGGACAAAAAATGACTGCTCATGACCAGTTCCTCTCCAAAGTTTTCTGCCTACCTGGAGTTTTAGTTTTTGTCTACTTTATTGTTTTCAAAGTTCTCTGTTATTGTTAAGGACATATTTTTTTTTAATTTATCTTTCTTTTTTTACTTTTGCAGTAGTAGCACTGGCCTTTCATAACTGCTACATCTCAGAATCTGAGATTGTCAATAAATTTAATTATACCTCCTAAAATACAATTATTTATATTTTCTAAAGTAAATACAATCTCAGTGTGTGTTTTCATGTCAATTCCATGTATTAAGCATGATAAGCATCAGACTTTCTAGATTGGAAAACTAAGTTGCAATAAATTGTCTTTTACAAAAAGATTGATCTGCTCAGGGGCAGAGAATGACCTTGTGCCATTTACTTCTCCAAAGTACAGTGTCACTGGCAGCACAGCACACTTTTTAAAAATAATTTTTATTTTTTGACTGATAATTAAGAGTTGTCTACATTCACTGTTTATCACAATTATTTTAACAAATAAATACAAATAATCATCAACACAGGGGCTGACATTTACAGACCAGTCACTGACATTGTGTGTGTGTGCATATGTATGTGTATTTGTGTGTACATGTAATTGTATGTGTGCATGTGTGTGTGTGTGCTGCCTACCTAAATAATCAATAGCTAGGCAGGATTTTGGGGGCAGAGAGAATACTGGGAAGAAAAAGGCAGAGTTGCCAGCCAGATGGAGAAGAAGCAAGACATGCAGGAGGACAGGTAAATACCAAGAGTCATGTAGCAACACATAGATGAATAGAAATGGGTTCACTTAAGTTATAAGAGCTAGTCGGACAAGCCAAACTATTGGCCAAGCTTTCATAATTAATAGTAAGTCTCCATGTCATGATTTGGGAGCTTGCTGATGGGACAGAAAAATCTGACGACAGGAGTGTGTTCCTGTGTATGTTTGTGTATGATGTAGGGATCTACATTTTTGTCTATGTGTGGGCATGTTTATGAGTAAAGATATACCTACACATGCACCATGGTGCTCTTGTGGAGGTCAGAGATCAAACTCTGGTGTGAGTTCTACCTTTCATCTTTTTTTTTTTTTTGAGAGCAGATATCTTACTATATGCACTATGTATGCCAGACTAGCTTGTCTGAAAGCTTCTAAGGTATTTTAGTCTCTTTTCCTGTTACTATGATAAAATATTCCAATGCATATAACCTAAATGTGAAAGGTTGATTTTATCTCATGATTCCAGGCTCAGTCCATCATGATGGGGAAGTCAGGCCACTACAAGCAACTGGTCACATAATGTCGTTAGTAAGAAGAGAGCAATAACTCCATGCAGGCTAGTATTCAGCTCACTTTCTCCGCTCTTATATAGTACAAGATTCCCTTAATGGGGAATAGTACCACCCACAGTTAGCAGATCTTCCCACTTCAATTAATGTACTCGAGATAATCCCCCATAAATAAGTCAGAGCCCTATCTCCCAGGTGACTCTAAAGCCTGCGGGTCTGTTTTCTTCTTATTTTCTATTGTGATACAAGTACATTGGAAACTTGGAAAGCCACACACATAACAGAACACTGAAAATTTTAATCCTGTTTCCCCAAATTGTCCCAGTTTTTCTTTCAAGGGGCATTCCTGATATGCCATCTTATACCTTAAACCTTTGCTTTAGAAGGGATTCTCTTGAGGTTCCTAGAGGGAACTGTATATTCCTGGAAAAAACATATCTAGTTTCTTATATAATGATGGGGATAAAATTTCTGTGGGGGAGAAGCAGGTTGTAATAAGTAAGCTACAAAAATGAATTTAAAAAAGACAAAGTAATATATAATGTAGAAATAACATCACGTCTCAGAATATAGACAGACGTTCAGAATACCTGAGAGCAGCAGGCTTTCCAGAGAATGACGTGGTGAGGGGTCACTTGACCACAACTCTGTAGATGTTATTGGTGGACGAAGGCTGTTATGCTGAAAGACTGTCTAGCCTAAGGGAAGAAATCATAAACCTGAAAGCCAGATTGCAACTGAGGGTGTGTTTGTTGGGTGGGGAGCTCTCACTAGGATTACTGTGAGCATACGGCTCTTTGGTTTGACACTGTCACGAGTGTTGTCTCTTGTCAACTGTTCATTGACGTGCTTCTGTCTCTAGAAAACATGTCACCTTGTACCCCTTGACTAGTCAAATCATTTTGCTTATAGATGAGTTCCTGTGCCCAGAACCTGACAGCTTAATGAAACATGCCCATCTCATCATTAGCCTCTTGAAGAACCTCCTCAAATTAATTCACAACCCGTTAATAATTAGTTCGCCCACTGGCATTTCACTGCACCACATTCTCTTTTTTTATGCTTTCCCTCACTAGTATGTGCCTCTTCTTTCCTTTTCCCATAAAGGAACAGACATTTTAACCTCAGCCCATTGATCTAAGGCCAGTGGGTAGACGGCATGGAACAGACTTTTTTTTTTTTTTTTTTAACCCTAGCTACAATGATTAACTTCCTATAAATTTTAGTTACTCAAGAAAGTACAACGTATTTTTTGAGATCATGTGAGCTATGTTTAGCACTATTCCAGCCAAAGTTGGGACACCAAAGAGAAAATCCCTACGTTTGCAGAGAGGTTGCCCATGACGGCTATGTTTTTTCCTTCTAATCTTGGAAACATAAATCCTGCACTTTGTCTGTAGACTCTTACAGGTGGAGGTAGCTGTATTCATGTCTGTATCAGAATCCATGCTGAGTTCCAGACCTAGAGCTGCATAACTCAAGTTCTGTGTCTATTTCAGCATCACTAAATGTAGGTACTTGTGCAAACACACATGTCTAATATGAATGCAAATAGTATTTATTGTATAATGAAGTATTTTAGATGCCATTAGAGGGGGGTAGCCATAGTCCGTAACCACAAAGTGTGACAGTTAAAACTAAAAGATGAAGTTTTTTTGATAACTAAAAGTGAAAGGACTGGAAGAATGGGATTGGTATCTCTGGCTAAATCTGTTAGTCAAAGGTGGTATCTCTTTGGAATAGTCTAGAGATTAGAACTCTATCTAGAGTGATCAGAAGTAGTATCCCAGGAGATTGTCCTGATGAAAGTAAACATTGGTGGATTCTAGAAAGAGGCTGAAACCTTCAAACTGAATATAAAAGAATTCTGTGAAGAGACAGTAGATATATTTACATAAAAACCAGAGAGTGAAAAATCAAACATTGCGTGTCTATTCTTGTCCTCTTTCTTATAAAATAGAGAAACAAATCACTTTTTGTTCCTTTGCAAAATTGTCAGTTAATGAAATCCTTGGAAGTCCGTAGCCCTAAGCACTGTGGTGAGGCTGACAGAGTTTTCGAAGATCTCATTTATTTAAATAAAATAATGCGAGAACACATGGTGTAACTTGCAAACTCTCTGTATTTGGAAGTAGTAACTCATGGGACACAGAACTTCAGTTGGTGTTTCTGTGACTGATGTGACACATTGAATGGAAAAATGGGAGACAACTCAAACCTTATATTTTTAAGCCTTCTGTAAGTCAAAAGTTATTAAATATCATATACAATTCTGAATGACTCATCAATTTCTTTTAAAGGAAGATTGTCTTTTTAAAGGAAACAATAGCATCCTTTAAAGGAAGGAGCACATTGGCTCACAAGACAGTCATTTCTTTTGCTAAGTAACTATGAGTATCAACACATTTCATCCTAGCACCTTCTTACACAGGGGAACGTCAAGCTGTGAGAAATAGTTCTATAAAGTAGGCTTAAGCTGGTGTCACAGCTGGGAGTTCATTGCCAGATTTAAAGCCATGAAGATCAACTCCTTCGTTTCCTAAGGGATTTATAGTTTTAGCTCTTTTATTTAGATTTGGTCCACTTTGACTTCATTTTTGTATGTGGCGTAGGGCAGGTCTCTGAATCCATTCTCTTGTACATAAATATTCAGTTGTGTTTTCGTTTTTTTTACTCTAGGGCAAGAAAACTAAAGCCATTCACTTCCTAAAACATTATAGGTAGGACTTTTATATGATGATAAATACTTGTATGAAGTAGGTTTGATTTATAAATGTTAGTAATTAAGTGTGCTTTAGTTGGCTTGAGAGGTTAGTGCAATTTAGGATGGGTATTAAGTTAATGTATTACTTGATAATTGTTTCTTAAAACGAGATTATTTGCTGAGGTAGAGCATGTTGGAGAGTGGGTTGGGGCACGGAATTCAAAAGCAAGTTGCTACATGCTGCTGCACGACACTCAGGGAATTACTGAACACTCAATTTGGTTTTCTTATCTATGAGGTGAAGTCAGTAGTTGTTCCTGTCTCATATGATATGTTATGATGGTTAACTGGAGTAAGATATACAAAACTGCCTGGAGGGTCAATAAATATTGATATATATATTGTAATCAACCTGGCTCCAAAGGAAATTGATTTTTGTGATGTACATCTTTCAATATTCGCCTTTGGAACTGCCTCATTTAGGTGTAATGTAACACTGTACACACACTGTCGTTAAGATGCGCATCTTTAAATTATCCAGCTTGATTCACTGTGACAGACACAAGGCACCACCACATAAGCGTGAAGATACTCCCTACCCACAAAATGTCCTCTTGTCTTCCCCAAGCCCCTCCCTGGCGGCTCCCCTTTGCTCCTTGACCCCCCTGCTCTTCTGAGGAACCGCTGATTTGTGAACTTGAGTGTATTTTAGCATTTTTACAGAGTTTTATGTAATTAGAATGAGCAAGAACGTACTCTGTTTTGTTTACCTCCTTTCGCGTAATGCAATGATTGTGTAGTTAATACTTGCTGACCGTATTAGGTACTTTTTGACGCTGTGATTAAAATTCCATGACCAAAAATGGCTTATGGAAGGGTGAATTTGTTTGGGTTTACAGTTCCAGAGAGCAAGTCTGCAATGACAGGGAAGGTGTGGCAGCCGGTGACTGGAGCAGGAAGCCCAGAGCCCTTATCTTCAACAACAAACAGAGGGAGAGAGTTAATTGGAAATGGGGCAAGGCACACTCTCCAAGCCAGTGACATACTTCCTCTAGCAAGCTTCCCATTCCAAGTATTCCCAAACCTCCCCAAACAATACTATCAACCAGAAATCAAGTGGTCAAATACGTGAGCCCGTGGCAGACAGTTCTCATTCAAACCACCAGTAAACACATCAGTCACTCACTAAGTTTTGTTTCTGTGTTATATTCCATTTCACGGGAGTGCCACTGATGATCTACCAAGCCACCGGTGGACATTTGCTTATCCTCCATCTTACTGAAAATAAGGATGCTATGAATATTGGTGTGTAAGTCTTTATATGAACTTGTGCTTTTATTTCTTGTTGAGAAATTTCTAGGGTCAAATGATTAGATATATGAACTTTTTAAGAAACTGAAAAAAGAAAGCTTTTCAAAGTAGTAGAAACATTTACATTCCCATGTGTGAATTTCAGATCCTCTGCATGCTCGCCATCAGCTGAAATGGCCAATCTTTTCAATTTTGTCTGTATTGATTGGCATGTAAATCTCTCCCATTGCAGTTTTAATGTATAAATAACAGCATTTTCCTAATTACTAATGATGTTTTTATCCATATGCTTATATGTCACCTATACGTTTTTGATGAAGTATCTGTGGAAAGGTTTTGTAATTTTTTTCAACTGTTCACTTTCTTGTTGGGGTTTTAGAATTCTTTACATAGTCTAGATATGAGTCCTCTATCTGACACAGACCTTGCAAATTTTTTTTTGTTTTGTTTTGTTTTTTGAGACAGGGTTTTCTCCGTGTAGTTTTGGTGCCTGTCCCAGATCTTGCTCTGTAGACCAGGCTGGCCTCGAACTCACAGAGATTCGCCTGGCTCTGTCTCCCGAATGCTGGGATTAAAGGCATGCGTCACCACTGCCCGGCCCCTTGCAAATATTTTTGTTCTCCTTTTAGGCTTGTTTTGATATTTAATCATTAGTATCTTTCAAAAGGTCAAAGTTTTTATTTTTTTTTAATTTCAGTATGATCATATCAGTCAGTGTGTACATGTATGTGTTTTCTGGTATGTTGTATAAGAAATTTTTGTATAAAGTAAGCCAGATGGTGGTGGCACATGGTTGTTGTCCCAGCACTCAGGAGGCAGAGGTAAGTGGATCTCTGAGTTCAAGTCCAGCCTGGTTCGAGGCCAACCTGGTCTATAGAGCAAGTTCCAGGATAGTCAAGTATACATAGAGAAACCGTACCTCAAAAAACCAACTAAACAAAAATATCCCCCAAAACCAACCAACCAACCAAACAATCCCCTCCCCACCCCCACAAAAATCAACAAATTTTTGTCTAAAGTTACAAGGATTTTTCCAATGGTGCTTCTTCTGGAAGTTTTATAAGTTTTGGTTTTCTACTTACATCTATATTACTTTATGTTAATTTTTAATATGGCACAATATATTGATTAATTGCATGTGCGTTACCACTTGTTCCAATACTGTTTGTTATAAAGACCTTTGTCTACTAAGTTGCTTTCACATCTTCCTCCTAAAACGATGGTCCATGGGGGTCTGGTTTTGCTTTCTACTCTGCTCCATTGGTCTACATACCTACCCTGATGTAATAGCATCCTGCTTTTGCAATGTAATATCTGAGCACTTTGGAGATTTCTCTCAGCTGTCATTTGCTGTGCAGGTGTTTATCCTGGAGTGTTTTGTACTTTTTAATATTTCATTTTTTAGACTTCAACTCCCAATTGTTTATTATCAGCATATAGGACTATAATTGGTTTTGCATACTGATCATGATTTGTCTTAAAACCTCTCTAAAAGCATTTATTAGTTCCAATGGCTTTCTTTCTTTCTTTTTCTTTTTTTGGTAATTTCCATTGAGTTTTTTTCAAATCAACAATTTTGTCATCCATAAGTAGTGTTCCTTCCTGCTTTTTAGTTTAGATGTATTTCGTTTCTGACTTCTGTATTATTGCAGTAGCTGGCACTTCTGGTGCAATGTTAAACAGAAGTGATGGGTGCAAATAACCTTAGTGCTGCTTCTCCTGTCTCTTGGACTTGGTGTTTACTGAGCTTTGCAATGTGTGGCTTTATGCTTACATGTGGAATTATTCCGGCCTGTCATTTGTTCATTTTTTTCCAGTGTTTCCCTTTTCTCTCTTGTTTCCAAGGACTAAGTAAAATGTACATTATTGTCTCATAATTACTCGATTCTTTTTCACTTAATTGAAAAAAATCATTTTGGGGACCTATTATGGTACTTTGTGCTTCTTTCCTTCAAGATTATTAATCTTTTCTTCTGAAAGGCTGTCCATTGTTATTTCCTGGACTTTTCACTCCCAACTCCCTGGTTCTACAACACTCTTCTAATAGCCGACCCAGTGCTTTGGATTCATGGTGTTTTCTAGGATGATTCACATGAACACATTTGGACTCTTTGTGAGAGTGTGGAACCATTCCTGACAATCTTCTCATAGCTTCTTCAACAGTCTTATCACTAGTCCCTAGTCTGGTGAGGGCTCTCTAAGCAGCTCTCTTTCTATGTAGTACTTGCCTTTGCATCAAGAGTGAATCCAGAAGGATGATATGCACTTTCCCAAGCTGTGTTTTATAAGTAAACTTTCCCCACTCTTTATTTTTCTATGGGAAGGAAAAATGTTTTAGGGTATAAAGAACACGTGGACTCTGTTGCAACTATTTGACTCTATCATAATAGCCTGATCACATTTGCAATACATAAGTGAATGGGCATGGTTGCATATTAATAAAACTTCTGTATAAAAATAGGTGATGGGCCAGATTTGACTTATGGGCCTTAATTTGGGGATGACAGTGGGTTGTGCTCTGTGTGTGTGAGTATATGTATGTGGCCACAATTGTGTGCACGTACACACACACACACACACACACACACACACACACACTCCTGTTTTGTTACTGTGCCTCATTTGAGACATCTTCATTCCAAATTCAGAGCAGAAACAAGTGTCTACAGCTACCAAAACTTTTCATCTCTTCATGCTGGTGTACACTGATACTTGCTTTCATCAATTTTTTTGCTTCTGCTTTTGAAATGCTAAGTAGCGAATCATCTAATGCTGACATTTCAGCTAATTGCTCTTTAATGTACATTTGACATATGAGGCAACATATTGCAATCTAAAAATAATTAAGATAAATCATTTGCTTATGTTTCTGTGCGAGAGACAAATCGTTCTTCATCTCTGTCTCTCCCTCCAAGCATCTGAAACGAGGATGTCTTGAAGACAAAAATGATGATGATGCAGTGACTGCTCCCCACTGGGTGGTGCAGTGTCAGTGTGGGCAGTGTGCTGGCGGCAGCAGCAGCAGCTCCCCAAATTTCTTCTCCATCACGGACGAGCTCCCCAGATGGGTTTGCATTCCAGGCTCTGCGTGTTTTAATTCCTCTAGCACACCTTGGCAGGCTGCCAGTCTTCTATGAAGGATTGGATTCTGTCTTTCCCTTTTGCATCAACCCCCCAGAGGCCTTCCTTCTTCAACTTTTAAAAGACTGGCTCCAACTAGCAGATCCAGCAAGTGGTCCCATTGGTGAGCTGAGTGTCTTGGGAATTGTGCTACACAAATAGGTCATAGTTGACTAAACACTATGTGCAAATTGATTTTTTTCCCCCTTTGCGGGGAAAGAGCAACCCTTTGGTTTTTTTTTTTTTTTTTTTGCTAGAGGGATTATACCACCATCTAACAACTGTCACAAAGGCACAGTCCATTTCTGAGTAGAATGGATCATTTGTTTTTTCCGGGCACTTCATTTTTAGTTATAAAAGTTAGCTGATCGTATTTCAAAAGCTGTTGTAATGTATGTTCTTTGAAGGAAACATTTTCTCCACTTGTTCTAAGCTAGTGGAGGTTTCAGCTTTATTTTGGGCTAAGTTGTATTTTGACAGTGAAGGGATCGGTTGTTTTATACAAAGACACTTTGTTAATTCTGTGTAAATACACATTTGGGACCAATTTTAATAGAATGCGCATACTGTTTTTCTATGTTGTATACTTTCATGAAAAGAAATGAATTTTAGGGACACATGTTGTATGTTTATTTTGTTAATTAGATTAATATTTACTTAATACATTATGAATATATGTGTGTGTTTTCTTACGACAAAGTAAACTAAGAGTTAGAATTATGGTATCTTTGGTTTTTTTTTAGAAGAATATTTATTTATTTATTCTACTGTACAGGTATTTTTCCTGAATGATTGTGTGTGCACAATGTGTATATAGTGCCCAAAGAGTGTAGAAGAGGACATCAGACTCCTGGGACTGGAATCAGAGACAGCTGTGAGCTATCATGTGGGTGCTGGGAATCAAACCCTAGTCCTCTGGAAGAGCAGCCAGGACTCTAAAATGACCTATCCATCTCTCCAGTCCCTAGATTTCTTATTGTATCTTCAATGGCCAAGTTTACTGAGCACATAGTTCATATCATTTCAATATGTATGAAATGAGCAAATGAATGAAGATATTGGACCTTGAGGAATGAGACAACTGAATTACTTGAACTAAAAAAAGTGACATGTTTAGAGAAGTTGTAATTTCAATTTTCCTGTGGTTAGGTGAGGGCCATGAACTTAACTATACAGTTTAATCTTTCTAGGGAGTATATTGCAACAAAACAATTTGTAGGGTGCATCTGAGAAAATAGAACTATTTTTCCTAACAACACGGGGGAAATTATAACAAAAGGTAGAAGTGAGGAGAATTGAGCAAGGGGAAAGTACCTCTTTTGTGGAAAGTTCTCATAAAGGTTTCCTAGTGAGATCTGAGCTTGCTTTACCCAGCAGTGCTGCATTGGAGGATTGCTTGATCACATGTGTGGTTTCTAGGTGATTGGAAGGGTCCAGACTTGGCTCTGCTGGGGGGAGGGAGGTGTTTTGCTCCACCCCTTGGCATTCCTATAAATAGCCCTTTAGAAGAGACAGAAGGGACTGATGGATAAGGATCCAGGCCCTCCCGAGGCTATCCTGTGTTTCTATCTGTTTCCCTCCCCTCTATCCTTCTATCTAAATCTCTTATCCCTCACTCCTCAAGAGTACCCTGGGGTAAAATATGGGAGCCAGTGTCTAAGCTGGCCTCCCACACTCTTTCTATTTTTTGAGAATTTCATACTTGCATACAATGTTTTATAACACATCTATACCCCACTTTCTCTTCCAAATCTTCCTATACTCCCCCATCACTTCTTCATTCCAACCTCATACACCCTTTTTTTTAACACACTGAGTCCATTTAGTGCTATTAGTACTTGGGTGTAAGGATGTAAGGCTATTTGCTGAGCAATGGACAGTCTATCAGTGGTCACTTCCCTGAAGAAAAATCAACCCTTCCTCCCTGAGTATCACCTGCCAACAGCTCATTAACTAAGGGTGGGACTACACTACCCTCCCACACCCCCAATCCATGTTGGAAATGTGGCTGTCTTGTGCAGATCTTGTACATGCAGCCACAGCCACTGTGAGCTCCTATGTGCCGTGGCTCTGTCCTGTCCCCAAATCTTTGTTTCACATGGTCCCCTACAACCTTGGACTCTTACTCTTTCTACTCTCTACTGTGATGATCCCTGGCCTTGGGAGGAGGGGAGGTGATATAGATAGCCTACTTAAGGCTGAACACTTCCATAGTCTATTATTCTCTGCACTTTGACCAGATATGAGTCTCTGTATTAATCATCACCATAACATAAAGAAACTTGTCTGATAAGTGTTGAGAGCTACATTAGTCTATGTGTATAAAGATAAGAATTCAGAGGATAGTTTAATACCATGCCCATTAGCAAAATAGTAGTGGTAGGATGTCTCCTAGGAAAATAGCTTCTTTTATCCAGTGTTATATGCTTTGTTCTCACTCTCTTTTCTAAAGTCAATACCAAGACTTCCAGCTCAAAACAGTAATTTACATACATTTTGTTTTGAAAAATATTCGTGTTAAATGCATGAATCATCATCTAAAGGAACATCAGATTATATAAAGCATATAGGCATATCAGTACACTCATAACAAAGCCACCAAGGGGTCAAAACAGTGGAATTTTGGATGAGAGGGATGGTGTAGTTAAGTGGTAGGTACATGGGGCTAGTTTAATCCCCAGCATCCCCCACCAGAGAAGCATCAATTACGTGCACAATAGCATTGCATTTTGTTCAGGTCTGATATTTAGTAAACTTTGTTCTTATAGAGTAGAAGCAGCCATTCAGGAGAAATCCTATCAGTACACAATTTTCAAATGGCTGTGATTTCGATCCTTCCTGTTGTTACCGATTCCTATCTTTATTGAGTTATGATGAAGAAATGTAGTTTGGGTTATGGCAGTCCATTGCACTTTGTCTTTATGGCTGATATTTTGTAACTGTGCGCGATTAGACTGATGGCTAGTCCTCAGATCCCAGGGGAAGGAATCCACATGGTCAGAGGTTCTCTAGAGGAACAGAACACACATGCAGACACACACACACACACAGACACACACACACACATATACACACACACACACACACACACACACATGCACACACACACACATCTGGATTCATCAGACTTGTTTATAAAGTTGGAGACTGGTTAGTGCAACAATGGTTGCTTACAGGTTCAGCACTTCAGAGACCTACCCAGTTACTACTCAGTTCAAGAAACCAGAAGCCTCAGAACAAACCACGGATGTTTGAGGCTGAAGGACTGACAGCTTCCTGGAAGTTGCTGGTGTGAATTCACCTTAAAACTATGAAGACACCACAACCTCAGGCCCTTAAGTGATGGATTCACTTGCTCGGGAAGGATGGAGCTTGCTTTCTCGTTTTCACTTTTATTCTATCAGGCTCCCGTCCATTGGAGGGTGTCATGGGCATTTGTACTGTTTCCCTTCCAGCTGTTCTACAAGTTATTTGTCTCTGGAAACACCTTTGCAGACATGTCCAGAACTATGCTTTTCTAGCTCCTGAGTATCTTTCATTTCATAGTCCACTGACAACGAAGACTAACCGTTATATCCACTACAAGGGTGAATTTGATGATTTCATGTAGCTTTTCCCAGGAGAAACTGTTAAGCACATTGACCATTGGCATTGCTACATGTGATCTGGAGGCACTTTACAGGGCTCCTGAGAGCTCACATTTCTTCTCACGTCTATGTTCAGAGAAGTCATCTTGGTAGCTTGCCAACAGTAGCATTTACACTGTGGGAATTAGCAAACGCTGCAAGCAAGGTTGGTTTCCACCCCTCAGAGTTCCAATTTACCAACCCATTGCTGTTCATAACATGATTTTTTTCTCTGATAATACTTTGGCACAAAAAGAATTCTTTTAGGTTTCTTCTGGCTATTTGCTTGAGTTGAGAACATGTTTCTCCAGGAAGCACTTGATTTGCTTCTTCCGGATATCTGGATGCACTATCAAGCAGGATTATAGTTTAAAATGGAAAATATCAGCTATTTACCAAAACAACTAACACAGAACAGGTGAAAAGTACTTGGCTTTAGCTAGGCTGTAGAATGAGGTGAACTCCTACACCTTGTGGACTGAGAGTACACTGGTATAAGCACTAACTTACAAAGTTGTTTGTGTTTCCCATGACCCATCAGTCCCTTTCATGAATGGAAGAGATAAGTATGAATGCACTCATCAAAGCATTGACACATGATCTATACCTGAAACTAACCCAAATCAACAGTACAATGGTCAAAAAATTTATGATATGTTTACTTAGTGGAAAATGAGAATGGATATGAGCAACTTGGATGAATGGAGTGAAGAAAACATAGAGGAGGAAGCCTGGTTCAAGAGAGTTAATAAAACGCTTTTATTGATAACACATTTCAAAAGTAGCCATGTCTTCTGAACATGACAGGATCATTATGCTAATGAACTCATAGGAGCTGTGGTTGCCTGTGTAAGATCTGCTCTATCAACCCAGTTTATACCACACCATAGATTGTGGAGTGAATCCTTAGGTTCCAACCCTAACTGAGGAGCTTTTGGAAGGTATGGGCTACAAAGGGAAAGGAGAGGCAGTAATCCTTATGGGAGTGGTCCATGGTGTGGGCTTGGTCCATGGTAGGTTGTCCATGCTCCAGACACAACCATACACATATGGACTCATATACTTGTGGATAGTACTAATTGATTTCAGTGGTTAGGGAAGGAGAAGGGAGAAGAAAGAAAGAAAAGGAGAAAAAGGAGGAGGTGGAGGAGGATGAAGAGCATAAAGGAGGAGGAGGTGGTGGTGGTGCATGGGGATCTGGAATAGTTAGAAGGGGTAGACGTTATCTAAATATATTGTATCCATGTATGAAATTGCCAAAGAATATAAAATTAAAAAAGTAAAGTCACAAACTTTTTTCTTTGACAGATAATGACAATCCTTTGAGGGGTACAGAGGTTAGGAGTTGCCCCTGAAAGGCTTTCAGCTTGCTGTTTTCATTTTGTTCAGTATGTGAAAATCATCAACCAGTTCACTCATGTTTTGTGTTCTTTTACTCCTTGTGTGTATTGTTTAATCAAAAATGAAATTGATTGGTGGTCTTCAGGGATGCAAAATCAATGATCCTTCAGACTCCAGTTCATATAAATTCTCTGAGCAACTTGATTTTTCTGGCCCCAAACTCTCAGGACTATGTTACCTTCTTTTCTTCCATGGATAACTGAAGTGGAGAATACATTTGTCTGTGTCTATGTGGTGTCTTTCCATCCATCTATTTTATCCTGGTATTGTTGTTACAATAGCCTTCCAGCTATGGTTGTTTTCAAGTACCCCAGACCCTACTCAGAGCTGAAGCCACAGTTCAAGGTCTCTTGCAACTAGGGGACATGCCAGTTCAACCACTTATTTCATTGTCTTTTTACCTCCCAGGGATCTTATTTTTAAATTTGTTTTGACCTTAAAGGATTTTCTTTGTTCTCTCTTCCAAGCTTAGCTGCTCATTCTTAAGAGGCATGCTGATGTTTAATCTAGCACTGTAGTGTTCCATATTGACGTGCATCAAACGTTTTTCTCTAACTTGGTGACACACAGAAATTTCTCTCCCCTGTGTCTGTAGGGCAAAGAGAGAAAATGGATCCTAACTACTCAATTTGGGTTATTACTACCTACTCAGTTGGAACAAGTTTTGATGGTGGAAATTGTTAATGCAGGGAGCTGGAAAGATAAGACTTCACACCCGAGGATAAAGTGAAATCCCTTTACTTTTGACTAATGATGAGCTGTGTTCTCTTTGCAAAAATGAGAATGAAGCTCGGCTGGCTGTTTTCTAGTTTTTGTCTTCAGTTTTAAAAGTAGCAGTGATCATTCAAAAATAAACATAGGGTCCCCTTAAACGTCACCCTCTTTGTTCATTATTAAATTTAACTTATATTGCTTAAGAGCTGTTTCTGTCTCACAGATGTGAAACGCTGTCATCTATTGTAACTATTTAGCATTGTACTTAAAACTGTTACTTTGCAGTGTCATTGAGAAGATTCTGCTTTTGGCTTCCAGAAATAGTGGTGAGATATTTTTGAGTTGAAACTCAGTCATATCCTTGTAGCCTAGGCTGTGCTGGTGGCATGCATCATATGTATTACCACATTTATGCTCCTCATTTACAAATTTCATATACCTTTCCTGTGTGCGTACCTACTTTCCAAGTTGATCCATGAGTTACCATGAACGAAAACTCCAGTACAACCATGAAGCAATGACATATCTCAGGAATTGAAATAAAACTAACTTTTTGTTTACTACTTTTTACTACTAAAGGTGCAAATCGAAGATACTAGAAAACCAACATAAAAACAAGTAATGAACTCAATCTTCAAGCAACTCAATAACCGTCTTTCTTCCCCACACAATGCAAACATTCTACTCCCAGTTCTAGGGGCCCAAATCCCATTATGCAGGTGCCGTTTCTCTGAGAGAGTGAGTCGTGAAGTTTCCTGCTTCCATCCTATTTGAACTCAGAATTTTGGCTGCTTTATGAAGCCTATATACTGCCGTGATATTTTTGTTTTACATCCTTTGCTGTTACTGCTTACCTTGTGAACATGGAAGGTTTAACTCACAGCTCTATAATCCAGTTCATTTGGAAGTTCGTTTGAAGTCACCACTTGCCAGCGATATTATTTTAAGTGCTTTATAGCACGCATCTAATTCTTATTTTTAATGGTAACATTAAAAAAAAAGTCACTTTTACTAAGAATCCAAGTATAGAGGTGTGAGATGAAGAAACTCAGAACTGGGTTCTGGCTATCTCTTCCCAGCTTGAGCCCTGTGAAATTACAGGCTAAAAAGGGTTGACTACTGTTAATTAGTACAGTTTTATATAACACTGTGGTGCAAGGCTGGGCACTTTTCTCAACGTCATTCACTCTGGTTTGTCAGCTGTAAAATGTGATATTAGCCTACTCAGAGGATGGCAAACAGCTCTAAGCATGGAGATATATACTAGTGCTTTGCAAGCCTCATGGCATCATAAATAATATTTTGTAATCATGCACTTGGTGAAGTATTGTAGATTCTAATTTGTGTCTTCCTTTTTAATCGCTATGGTATTAGTTTTATCTAGAAATAAGATTACATGAATTAGGAGAGAATAGAAATGCTAGACTATTGGAAAAACAGAATTTAGGGTCATGGGATACATACATAGCACCTAGGAAATGAGTTACCTCTTAGGAAAAGCATTAATAGTGTGTGTAAGATTTTACAATCAATTTTAGATTAAACTGGTCATTTAGACAATTGGCGGTGGTCTGCATTATCATCATATCCTTCTGCTTTTCTTTCTCTACAGACAAAATAATGAGAGAATAGACTCTTACAGAGGCACTGTGCATTCTCAACTTGATGGGATATAGCAAATTTCTAATGTGTACCCAAGAGTGACCAGGATTCATGAGTCTAATAGACAGAGATGATACAGAGGTACCATTTTCATCTGGGTGCTGAGAGAGGCCTCTGCCCATCACATGTCAGTAGTTCATGATGAAACTGTTTCAGCCATGGCCTCTGAGATGCTTGTGGGTGAAGAGTAAAATACTCAAGATTGTTGTAAGAAACTAGGGCAATCATGTGGGTTCATCAAATACAGGTAGGTTAGTAGCTAGCACACACACACACACACACACACACACACACACACACACACACACACAATGAAGTAGTCAGCATTCTGTTTGGCAAATGTATTGGGCTCCATGTGTTTCCCATACATGAACAAGACTAAAACAGAACCTCTGTGTTCAACTGAATGGTATTATGTCAGACAAACATCTGCCCCTGAGTTGGGTAGGGGTAGCACACATGAACACAGAAGCAAGCTGGTGGGATTCTTTAAAAATCTTGGGCTGGCAGGTTTTGCCACAGAAGTAGGAAAGGACCAGGGAGCGTGCAGGGGGTGGGGGTGGGGGTGGCAGCCAACCATGAAGGAGGGCGCTGGCTGTGTGATGAAAGCCAGCTGGTGAACTCAGGGAGGAATCAGTTAGGGCTGCCCATGCTCAGAAGGTTTAAAATTGTGATGTCACAGCTGGCGTGGGCTGTGCAAGTTCCCCATTCCAATTTCGTGCTTTTTATGAGTAATGGCTCAGTAGTTAGTGCCCATCCCTAGGAAATCAAAACAAACCATTTTTTTTTCTGCCCGTGACACTAGTTAGGACCACAGAAAGCAAAATTTTATGCATTCTGTGCCAAACCCATTGCTTACTATTATGCCTGGTGCAGGTTGCTGTGAGAACACGAAATGGCTGGTGGAGTGCAGGGCTGGAAGCCTTGACTATGTCATTTTGACATTTCCCTTTTCTTGCCAAAAGGAAAAAAAAAAAAAACTGTATAGAAGTAGAGCACAGAATACATCTGGGGTAGAAATGATAGTTGTTCATCTGTGACTTTGTTTATTACTGATTGAGCACACAGCATTTCAATTAGCTCCTTTGATATTAGTCAATAAAATCTTGAACCGGTGATGCCCTACAAACAGGGAATTTGTTTTTTTAAAAGAGATGAACGGGAGAGTCATGGTGTGAAGGAATGGAGTCTACCTGTTTTTCTCCTTCGGTTAACTGTTGCATGGAAGGGAAGAAGCCCAGCAACAGGAGTTCGAAACCACTGCGCTTCAATTCTAGCACCGCCATTTTACAGCAAAGGATGAACGCCGCTAAGTCAACCTTTCGTGGGTGAGTGTTCACAGCCTGAGACACCGCATTCTCTGTCATTGGTATCTAGTGTCCAGAGTGGCAGTCTGTTTTCTGGTGTCCGTTTGGTAGTCCTATCAGTTATACAGTTAAAAAAGAAAGCATTTGTTTTCTTCTACAGTTCCAGTTTCTAATGTCCCAGTTTGCATGTCTGAGTCCCCTCGACATGTGAGCTAGATCTCTCCCTAGATATCTCAGCTCACATCTCTGCTTTGCTGACAGGTACCTCATCATTCTACCAAATAACAACATGTTAAATATTGACCTGATAGCTATGCCCAAACTCCATAGAATCCATTCTCTGCCTTCACTACCTTCGTTTCTAGAAGAACCTGATTTTTCTGAAATATCAAAACTGTTCCAGCTTGGATTTCTTCCTTCACCACACTCATACACTCCTCCCCTCTCTCAGTTGCCCTTCACGCTGCTGTCCTCTTTTCCAGTTGCTAACAAACTTATCTCCCAGGCTAAACTCTCCTAATTTCCCCTGAAATTCTTGGGATTGTGCACCAGGTAAGCCCTTCATCCTGCCTGGATGTGACATTACATTTAATTCACTTACTTCCAGTTGGGATTTAGAGGACAAATATTCCCAACAGATTTGTGTATAGGAGCCCTTGGTCCCCATGTGGCTGTTTTGAGAGTGCATGGAGCCTTTGGGACACGAACCTTAGATAGAGAACACCAGCCATTAGCAGTGGTATAGTCCAACTCCACTTCTGGCTCTAATTCTCTTTGCTTTTTGTTTGGTGATACAGCCAGATGCAAGTTCCCACTGCTCCTGTTGCTCCTTCCCTGACCTCTCGAACTGTGAACCAAAGCATGCCTCTCTCTCCTCCCTTAATTTGTTTTTTTTTCGAGACAGGGTTTCTCTGTGTAACTTTGCGCTTTTCCTTGAACTCACTTTGTAGACCAGGCTGGTCTCAAACTCACAGAGATCTGCCTGCCTCTGCCTCCCAAGTGCTGGGATTAAAGGCGTGTGCCACCACCGCCCGGCTAATTTGTTTTTGTTAGGCATTTATCAGAGCAATAAGAACAGTAATTAATACATTTCCTAACCCGCTTGTTTTATATCTTCTCCCTTCCCAAACCTCCTCCAACCCTTCCCCAGGTTTTACTCATATCTGATGGCCTTGTTTCCTACATGCTTTTGTGAGAGTTTGTGACATTAACACCACCCGTAAATTAAAACCTCATATCCAGTGCAATACTATTATAAAGTAAAGTCTTTCAAAAGCTGCTAGGTCCTGAGAGGAGCGCCCCAGGAACAGATAGATTAGTGCATGTATTAAAGAGACCCAGTGAGGTTTCCGGTCCCTTCTAGCCTGCGAGGATGCAGAGGAAGGTGCCATCTATGAAGCTATGTTAATTGCTTTTCTTTTTACTATGATAAAATAACAAGGAAGGCATCTTAAGGGAAGAAAATTTTATTTGATTTATTTATTTATTTAGGGGATTGTGCCTATTACAATGGGGAAATCGTGGCGGTCCCAGTGGCTCCCAGTTGTGGTAGTAGGAGTGTGAGGTGGCTGGTTCACTGGGCAGACAGGAAGAAGGGAGCTATAAGCAGGGCTGGGTTCTTAGACTTAGTGCTTGGTCCCCAGTGATCTACTCCCTCCACCCAGGTCCCACCTTCTCAGAGTTCGTAACCTTTCAAAAAGAGAATCACCAGCTAGAGATCAGATGCCCAAGGACCTGAGCCTGTGGGGGAACACTTTATGCTCACATCACAACACCTCTCACAAGATAATGCATTGGTGGCTCTGCCCTCTCAGACTTCTCACACTCTAGCACTGTGAGACATAAATTCCCAGTGCGTAAGCTACTCATTATGGTATCGTGTTATGATGATCAGAATGGACGAGGACACCCCTGGAAAACAGGAGCAGTGGCCAGAGGCTTCATTAGCTTCCACCCTAGGTTGCTCTATTTACCATTTCAACAGTGCCCCTGTTCAAGCCATTATCTAAAACCCAGCACAGTTGCTTCAGATAGCTCAATCTAAAAATGGTATTTTCTGTGGTAGGCAGAGACCCCCTTTTTTTTTGTTTGTTTTTTGTTTTTTGTTTTTTGAGACAGGGTTTCTCTGTGTAGCTTTGCGCCTTTCCTGGAACTCACTCTGTAGACCAGGCTGGCCACGAACTCACAGAGATCCACCTGGCTCTGCCTCCCGAGTGCTGGGATTAAAGGCGTGCACCACTACCACCACCCAGCTAACAGAGACCCTTCTTAAGATACCTATTCCATTGAATCTTTAAATATGTTACATGGCAAAAGAGGTTTACAGATGTAATTAATGTTGCAGACATTAAAATAGATTGTCTTGGACTATGAATGTGGGTTTAATCTCACCGTTTTAATCCTTAGAGAACTCTGTTGGAAAGGCGAGATTATATAGGCACAAGCAAGGTTTAGTGAAAGGAATGAGGTATTACTGCTGGTTAACAAGAAGGGAAACATGGAGAGGAGCTGAGGAAGCCTCCTGAATGTCCATCAGCATGGAAGTGGGGATCCATGAGAACTAGAATTCCAACAACAGCCTGAGAGAGAGCAGAAGTGGTTTATTCACCAGAGTCCAGAGTTAGCAATACTATGATTTTGGCATTCTGACACCTTGGACAGAGGAATCAGCCAAACCTCTTGAAATATCATAGATTTACAGAAAATTTGAGGTCGTCAGCCTGTGTTATTTTGGGCCAGTAAGCATGCGGTAGGTAATTTGATGGGGAAGCTGTGGGGAAGGGATGCATACTGCAGTGTTCAGAAGTCACTGCCTCTCACTGAGTCATGGCTTTTCCTTTTCCATTGGTTCATTCCCATCAGCATATGAAGAAAAAGGCTATTTCTTACACTTGAAAGCCAGCTTTCCACTTCTGTAACAAAA
The DNA here is from genome assembly GCA_902168405.1 of Peromyscus aztecus. Classification (NCBI taxonomy): domain Eukaryota; kingdom Metazoa; phylum Chordata; class Mammalia; order Rodentia; family Cricetidae; genus Peromyscus; species Peromyscus aztecus. The sequence goes on along the minus strand of CABHPQ010174238.1, from coordinate 14,636 downwards.
TACTTAAGACTGTGAGCTCATAAAGTGAAAAGGTTTTAAAACCTAGAGTGTTGTTAGAGGTTCTGGTCATGATTAGATGGTCTTCATGGTTTGGAACTTTGGCAAGGTGCCTGATCATTGTGGGAGCATGTGTTAAAAGTGATGAGGTGGGGGAAAAATGATTTACTTGCCAAAAACTAAGAAAGAATTGTAAATGGAGGCAGAGCTTTTTGTCCCAACCGCCTAATCCCAAATGAACACACAAAAGATTCTATTAATTATAAATACTTGGCCTATGGCTCAGGCTTATTATTAATTAGCTCTTACATTTTAATTAACTCATTTCTATTAATCTATATATTGCTACGTGACCTCAGCTTTACCAGTCCTCTGGCATCTTGATTCTCTGAGGCTCCTTGTGTCTCCCTGACTCCACCCCCTGTCCCTCCGAGTCCTCATTTGATTGTTCTGGCTAACCTTATCTTGCCTTGCCACAGGTCAAAACAGGTTTATTACCAGCCAATAAGAGCAACACACATTCACAGTGTACAGAAGGACCATCCCACAGCAAAGAATGACTAAGTCCTCACAGTCTTCAGGAGCATGATGTCCTGGTACCAAAAACCTCCTGTTGGGCCCCACCTCCAAAAAGCTCCGCCCACTCACAGTGGCACACGAGAACCAAGATTTTCACACATGGGGTTTGACTGGACATTCGAGATTGACAGCGTAGCACACACAAATTAATAAGTTTCATTAGATTTTGTTCTCCTGCTACTATTTCCCCCTTGACTTCTTTGACTACTGAAACTCCTTGAAAGAATTAAGAGCGCGTGTGTGTGTGCTTCTTTTCTGCTCCCTCCACAATGTCTGATCTCTGTGCCCCAGAAGAACACAGGAACACAGTCTTGTGACTCTCATTGCCGCCAAGTCCCAGTGTTCAATGTCTAGCCCTCATCTTGCTTGACCCACATCCAGCATTTGACATACCTGATTCTTCTTCTTCTTGGACCATTTAATTTGAAATATTGAACTTGCTTAATTTGAAAAGCTTGAATTACCTCGCTGAATTAATCAGCTTAACCAGTTTTTCTTAGGATCATGCTTATGATATCCTATTAGCCGACTGAGTTCTTGACTTCAAAGACTACACGGTGAAAGTAAAAACCAAGTTACTAACATGGAAATTTTTATCTGAGAATCTTGCCATTTTAGGTGAGAGTTTTTTTTTTTTTTTTTCTGCTTCTCCAGAAAACAACCTTTGCCATTTCCTTTTTCTAGTATGTAAAGCCTGAAGAATTTTGGTCTTCAGATTAATCTTATGCAGCGACTTTTAGACTGAGCCTATGCATTTGCTGTCAAAAGAAAAAGTTCATTATCGTCTTTTGGTGATCAGGAAAGGATAGCAGAAAGCATGTGGCTTTTGTTCTCGGACTACTTCAAACTGAAAATATGTGGAAACCAGTGGTACAGGGAAGAGAGATTTCTGGTCTTTCTACCTAGAGGCCAGATCCTCCAGTAATTACCCAATCCACAGCTGCCTTGTCCATGGGTGAAGATTGCCTCATATCCTAGGAGTGAACACTGGACAGTACACTGTACCTAGAAACCACTTAGACCAGCAGTTCTCAACCTTTAGTAGAGTTCCTCATGTTGTGGTGACCCCCAACCATTAAATTATTTTTGTTGCTACTTTATAACAACAATTTTGCTACTGTAATGTATGAATAGTAATATAAATATCTAATATGTAGGATGGTCTTGGGCTATACCTGTGAAAGCATTATTCAACCCCCAAAGGGGTCATGATCCACAGGTTGAGAACTACTGACTTAGACTCTGATGCAAGTTACCACCTCTTCTTTGGTCCAGTGCATCTCACCTAAGCATCCTTTACTTTTTCTCGGAGATGTCATATCAGTCCCGTTCCTTGTCCCCTAGGAAGCATATACAAGCTTCTATGTCTCTTTGGATTACTAGGTACTCACACTTCCATGATAGCCCCTGTGCATGTTCTAACTTTGGAGGCCTCTTCTCCTGTTAATATGTTTCTTGCAGGTCTGCTTTAGCAGAACCTTCAAAAAGTAAACAGGACATTCATTTTCCTTGCTTTTACACTTAGCTGTGGGAAGAGCTGATAGCCAGAACTTGCTTTATATCTCAGTTCAATCATGTATCAAGTATTAGTTCTTGGTAAAATTGGTCAGCTTGCAAACCTCAGTTTCTTTTTTCCAGAAGAGTTATCTCATGGAACTGTGAGAATAAACTCATAATGCAGCAGATGCCCTCAGCAGCATGGCTGGGACATGGCCAGTACCTATTCTGTTTCAAAATATTGCCCCATTTGTACATATCAGAGATGAGCTATAGAAGAACAATTCCCACAGAATGTCAAACATAAATGTTCACCAAATATAACTTACTAAACTATGTAAATACCAGATTTTGAACTTATGTGAACAGACTAAATATTTAAATATTTAGACATTGTATTTTTACAAAGATAAACACGCACAGTGTTACCATAATTGTTTCTGCATTTATGTTTCTTTTTATTCAAAGTGGTCATCTATTTAGCTTATATGTAAATTTGAGGGAGCTTAAGAAATCAGAAAAAAAAGAAGCATTTGCATAGCAACACTCATCCTTTAAAGAAGAAATATTTGCATAGTAAAATCAAATGTACAGAAACTGTCAGGAAAATGTTTTTTAAATGCATTAAATATTCTTGTCTGAGGTGATAATTAACTTACTGTTATTTGTAAGAAACTGCAGTTTTTCCATTTTTATTGGTATTTTTCATATGTACAATAAGAGGTAGTTGCTGTTAATTCTTCAAGACATATGTCTGAACAAATGTTGCTAAAACAGGCAACTGAAGACAAATGTAGAGATTTTTATGTGTAAAATATTTACTGACATTGTAACTGCTAGTGGATTGAGTTTCTAAGCTTTAAAAATAACCAAATCGGTCAAGGACAGGCCCAATGAAGGAAAATACACGAGAAAAGTATCATCACCAAACTGCAGATAATGTATGGGGTAGTCTATATTTGATTGTCTAATTCTAAGCATAAACTACATTAAATTATTTTAATCGTTTATCTTTCTTGAACTTTGCAGGCATTTTTTTTTACATTGAATTATTTACATACACTTTCTAATGCAGAAATAAATCAGTGGCCTGCCCTGGGAAGCTAATTTTGTTGTGAAGTTGAAGATTCCTATAAATAATAGTTTGTAAGCCTATCAGTTGGATCACTGATCTGTAATTTATTAAAGAAAGTTTTTAATTTAAAGGAAGTCAAGGAAGCCATGGTTATCTATGGTAAAGTTTCCTGAAAATCGTTATAAAGCTAGAATGAAAGTAGTTTTCAATTATATCACCAAAATATTATGTCCTTGAAGTTTGAATTGTCTTTATAATAAAATTAGTATCTACTTTCTACCTTTGCTTATTTTTTTTCTTTTCTATTATCTTTTCCCTATCTCCAAACAAACAAACACTCACTCAAGTAGTTCACCTGTGTACTAAACACTCCTGGAAAAAAATAAACCTTTGGCATCCCTTGAATGAGGTCTTCCCTATTTGTTACAGGGAGTGGGAAGACTTCAAACTCAGCAGATAAACACTGGTTTTACTAGTGAGAAAAGCTGTCAAAACGATCATTCAGATCGTTTCATTGAAATTATTACTATGTTTGCTTTCAGTGAAATCACTGAGTTCCTCACTGGAATGAAAAAAAACAAAAAACAAAGAAAAAGCAATGTGCTTGGAAAACATGAGTGTGGATAAAAAGTACTTTGGAGACACAGAAAGACTATTCTGAGACACAGATATTGGTGAAATTATTAAGGCCACTCCACATAGTTGAAAGGGAGATTTATTTAATGGTGTAACTTACAAATGAAGGGATAGGTAGGTGGCAGGTTCTGGGAAAGACAGCGCAGTATGGCGGTGTTCTCTGGAGAACTTTCCTCAGTCTATCTCTAGCATCCCGGCTCCAAGCAGGAAGAGAGCGCGGTGCATTCTCATCTCGGGTCTTCAGGGCCCTCCTTTGGCCCTGCCTTGTAGGCGTGATAGTTACCGAAGCCTCAATGGTGGTTGGAACTTCCAGACCAAGCTGGAATGGCTACCCACTACATACAGAGTCCAGGCTCTCATTTGAACTGTCATGGCATCTAACTCAGTGACCTTGGCCAAGTCACTTACCTGGGCTGGGCTCCACTTTTCATCGCATGTTAAGCATGGCTGGAGCAATGTGTGCTCTCTAAGGATGTTTCTAGGTGTAAGCATTTCAGATTAATCAGTATTTCATTTTGATATGTGAAACTTCTTGTACCCACTGAACTCCCTGCTTTCCGTGTGTAAAGTCCCATAAGCACTGTTAATACAGAGCCCGAGAGCCTCATTGAGTTCTATCTCAAATGCTAGTCTTTGAGTCTCTTATCTTCTCATGTTAATGAGCAGGTACAAGGCAAAGGAAGAGGTGCAGGGAAGCATAAAATGAGAAAGAAGTAGAACAAGGAATATTGTTAATCCATAAAATGAATAACTTGCTGTTGGACAATTGAAAAGGGCTGTGTGCCACGGCTAATTGTGTTCTAATTGGTGGTAGTTACAAGTACTTTATTTTCGAAAAACTTTTTCCAAGAAGATTTGTAAGGACTATTTCTGAGGATAAGGAACAGAATTATCGTGTGCTTGTATAATTTTGTGCTAAAATCCATAGTGTGCAAAGATTATGTGGGCGCTATTTTTTCTTCCTTGTTTGTATTGCGTATAGTCATTTGATTTGGATTAAATCTCAGAGGAAGCATAAAACACTTCTTATGCTTGATAAAACACATTTGGGTATGGTCGCACATAAACAAATGGAAAAATTAACAGGAGTTCAAATCAGGGAAATGGCCAAGTAAAAGATTTTGGAGTGCACTTGCAAATCTAAAAATATGTTTTATATTGGATGAATATGAAGGCAGATACTTGTACCTTGATTTCAGAGTAACATTGGGTTTGCAGTGATGGCACAGAAGTCTATTAAAATAAAAAGCATTTGCTGTTTGTATATATGTGCATAGCCACTCAGTCACAGCACTCTGCTTGAGGGGGTGAGCACTCAAGAGTCACTTATTGATCAGGCTTAAGTTTCTGCACTAAACACTTACTGCTGCGGAGAGAAGTATCTCCCACCAAAGCTGAGGACAGCACCAATCTATGGATAACAGCATACATATTTAGAAGGCAATTTTTGACCACCTGAACACTTAGCAAAACAGCAGTAGTAGATTTAAGGTAGGTCCTATGACCTTCCCAGCCACAAGCATTCGACCAGGTTTTAGGGTATCAGACACGAACTCTCTCCTGTGGAGCAATCCCCAAATCCAATTCCAAAGCAGCTGGTTACCCCTATAATCATCACACCACTGTGATACATCTGCCAGGTTGGTATTGTAGCCTTCAGGGTCTAGCACTGGCTAGGACCACTGATGTCTTTGCATGCCACTCGCCTGCACAGCACTTTTCAGGACTTTGAACACTACTCAGTAGGCAGTAGTGAAACTCAACTATGATGACTTCAGGAGGACCAAGACTATCTTTAAAGAAAGCAGGAATACTTACACAACTAGCTCTGCTAAGCAACCAAGCACATTGGTAACAGCCCGTATTGTTTTGGGATCTCTGGGGTCTCTCTGACCAATAACTCAAGGAGAGGTAAGCTATGCCAGACATTGAAATGTTTATTTAATAATTCATGACTTCTGGGAGCAGTATTGTTCAAGCATGCAGGGTACTTGAGTATTCTTTATAAACTCCTCTATACCTCAATTTCCTTACTCTACACCAGGGATAATAAATGTATTATGCTTGTGAATTAAAAATGAATCCTTAAAAAATAACTAGAACAGTTCCTGGGATATAGTATACACGTTCCTTATTCTCTGCTATGAAACTTGAGTGCTTATGTAGATTATCCTGGTGTTCATGGGAGCATGGGTGTACCCAATTTACAGATGAGAAACCTAAGGCCCGCTAAGAATTAAAGTCTAGAGCTGTTCTTTTCTTTCTCCTCTTTTTCTTCTGTCTCTCTCTCTTTATATCAATAAAAATCCTTGAGCTAGCCAGTGATGTCATATTGCATTCATACAACATCAGGCAGAATCAAAGGTGTTTGGTATTCGCATCAGCCTGTACAGTTTCAGTGGAAGTGAACCCCAAATTTAAAATGTCTTACAGAGTGCCAATTCTCAGATTAGGAGCCACTGCTCTGAATGGTTAGAAGGAAGCCTGCTGGTTCCTAGTTCATAATTTTTAACATCTCAACCTCAGGGAAACCATTTAAATATTGCCACCCATAATATTAGAAAGGTGGAGATTTTATTTTATTTTATTTTATTTTATTTTATTTTATTTTATGGTTAGTTCTTAATGTGATGCTTTTCTAAATTGCCAGAAAAAAAAAACAATTTCAGAAGTCAGCTCTTTAGCTGTTTTGTGGCCTAAAGATGAGCAGTGTGGGCAAGAAATGTCTCACTTCCTTTGGGGTTCCCTAGCATTCATTCTTCCCTCCCAGTCCCAGGAGGATGTGGCCGTCTCTAGTCCTAACACCAACCCTGAAGTTTATCATCTTTTTTTTTTTTTTTGGCCGTTTCTGGCTGCTGCTGTTATAATCTGGCTGGAGAGCCTCCAGGGCCACACACGGAGCGTGCATCCATGACATTATCTTTTATGGAGTCAGGAAGGGAACTTACTCTCTTGGAAAGGGAGGGGAGCCAGAAGCCCTGCACAGTTAGGGACCCACCCTCCAGGAGCAGAAGCAGGAAACAGAGACTTGTTTAACATGTGACCTTCGGGCTGAATCATGGGTAAACACCGTGAAACTCAGCTATGGTGACGTAAGGAGGTCTAAGCCGACTTTTAAAGAGAGCAGAAATACTTACACATATTTCTGAGCCCAAGGAACCATCCTTCACGAAGCCGTCCCCATCACCGACCACTACTGTGTGCTGAAGGAAAACACCCCTCCCCTCCGTCCTTCTCTGACCCGTCTTCCTCTGTGTCCTAAATTTACTCCTCTTTCCCTGTCCTGCAAACGCTGTCTGAGACCTCTTCATTGCGTTGTCCTCTTTTGGTATTACTGTGTTTCCCGTCCTGCCTCTGCCTTGCCTTTTTCTTTTTCTCTCTCTCCCCCCCCTCCTACATTCTCTAATTCCTCCTCCATGTTGTTTGCTTTATCCTCAGTTCATCCCCTTTCACTGTGCAGAACTGTGTCCTTCTTGGGAGTTTCTCTTCACCCAGTGAGACAGCACAGAGGACTCCTGGTTTTCGTGCTTCTTCAGCTCAGGAGGGGGGGCCTTGCGCTTGGACCCCCAGGATGCTGCCTTGGTGGGATAACCTTGCAGGCCTTCTTTTTCATATATAGCCGGAACCGGACACATTGGTCTCTAATGTGCTGCGCCCCACCGCCCCGCTCTAGGAGCCTTCTCTATCTGAATTATCTAGTTTAAAGTGCATAGGTCACAAATTAATCTATCCCGGAACTGTCAATGCTTCTCCTTTCCCAAAGAATTCAGTGTCTCTGAAAGTCGTCCATCATATCTGAGTAAAAAGGCAAATGAACCAATTCTAGAGGGAGGGCGGAAGGGAACTGCAGGTCCATCTCAGTTCCAGCGTGTTCTGCTGAGGGCTGGCCTGCCATGGCCAAAGAAGAAGCGTAACCCTAGATTTGTGGACCGGTTGCCTTAGCTAAATATCTTGATTTTGGCTTCCACTTCCCCTGATGTCCCTAACATTTTTGCTGCTGTTATTTTGGGGGGCTATAAAAAGAATGTGTATTCTGATTTTTTTCCCCCACAGAGCCTTAAGCTCTTTAGGGTAAATATACTACACGCAGCCACGAAATCAATCAAAACAGCAGCGTAACTTTACTGAGAAATTTTTTACAGATATACAGTTCAGTTTTTCGAGGTTTCCTAATGAGTTATGGGAGTGGATCTGTAAAGCTTTCCCCTCCAAAACATCTGCAAACTAATTTTCTTTTTTTAATCTAAGAATGTTCATGGGGAACTCAAACAAGGAGACAAAAAATAAATCAAGGACTCAAGAGTAAGAAGGAAAGTAAAAGCAAGGCCCCTATCCCCCAACCTCAGAACTCAGAGCAAGGCATCTCAAAATGGCATGCTTTTGTCTCTCAAGGGCCACTAGACAATATCCAGAGACATTTAGATAGTCACATCTGGGAGACCTAGGGGGAGGCGTGGAAAACTCTTGCTACTGGTACCTCATGGAATAGTCCAGAGCCCTCATCCTGCAATGCACGGGAACACCCTCCACAAGGAGTTGACCAGCTCAACATGGTCTAAGTATCTCTCCTGGAGAAATCCTGCACACTGAGTGTGATGCTTTGCACACACACAGTGCACACCATCATATTTTGCACACAGATGGCCTCTGTTCTCACTTATCTGAACTTACTCTTTTTCTCTTAATATGTTGTGATTATTTTTCATGTTGACACATGCAATTTATGTAATTTTTGACTGCTGTATAGTTTTCACGTGGCTTATCATACTGGGTCATGTCCACCAAACTCCCCACAGTGTTTAACTTTTTCTTGGTGTAACCCGACCTCCATGAAAGGGGTTATTGAAAGAGAAGTGACAGAGAAGGCTGGAGGCTCCCTCTGCTCGATGATTTTTGCTTGCTTCATTTTTGCTCAAAACCTGGCTTCGGGATGATACTTACAATGAGACTCTGAATCAGTCTCTTTCTTACAAATTGGATCCTCCAAGGCCTGTGTCACCCAGGAGGCTGGGACAAGGAAAGAATTTTTTTTCCCATTCTGTAGACATTTCTAATGCCTGACTCACCAGGCAGCAAATCTTGTCAGCTGTGGAAATGTTAAGCTTAGGGGGCTTGCCATGGCTGAACCACATCCAAACCTTCTTAAGAACCCGGATTAGTTAAAATATGCTAGAGATCCAGGCTGTCCCTTAGGTTAATAATGAAACAGGAACTTCAAAGCCTCCCGTCATTGTCTTGAGTTTTTCTTTCTTTCCCTTTGAGTTCAGTCCAGAAGTTCAACCAGCTGGTATCTTTTACTGATTTCATAGGCCCACGGTTTGACTAGGATTATTCTTATCATATAGCACAGTGGTTCTCAACCTTCCTAATGCTGAGACCTTTTAAGACAGTTCCTCATGCTGTGGTGACCCCCAGCCATAAAATTATTTCGTTGCTACTTCATAATTGCAATTTTGCTACTGTTATGAATTGTAATGTAAATATCTGATATGCAGGATAGCCGATATGCAAACCCCATGAAAGAGTTGTTCAATCCCTAAAGGGGTCACGGCCCACAGGTTGAGAACCAATGATATAACTAAGAGCTATAAGATGCCCCTTGGATTCGAGGCACAAAGGTGTGCTATCAATTGAACACTGAGCACCACATGGGGTGTTTAAAGGAAGTGCTATTTTCATGACCCGGCAGAGCAGGCTGTTGCAGGGAGAGAATTTTACCATCATTTCATTATTTCCCTTTGACACAGCTGACCTCCTAGAATCACAGATTTTTAATGCAGATGTCTAGTTTTTGGATGTGTCTTTGCTCATGTGAGTGAGATCAAGCCTGAGGCTATGCTCAAGTTCCACCATCGAACTACACCCCCCACCACAGGACTTAGCTGTTTTTTTTTTTATCTCATGGCGTGGAGCAGGCAATTTAATTTTCTTTCCAATTAGTCTCTGTTACTTTATGAGAACTGGTCAAAGTTCATAGCCTCAGTAATCTCTCTTTCTCTCTTCTCCCATCCCCGCCCCCCAGAAAACCTGTTTCCCTCAATAGGAGCATCCGCATTTCTTTATTAAAACATGAAATCAAAATGAGAAGACAGCAGAACTGCTTTGCATTTTCCCTTTAAGATCTCGCGGGTGCAGCTAGAGCTTTTACTCTTCATGGCATCTCCCCTGTGGTAGCAGAATTAACTGCTACACTGTCAACTTCCGGCTTTTCCCACAGATAGAGAGAAATCAAGGCTTTCTCGTAAGCCTTCTTATCTAAGCAGGCTCCTTGGTAAGGTGTCTGTGGGGCTCCAGTAAGTGGCCATAGACTGGGACAAGCTGGTCCTTCCTACACTGGCTGGCTCTCTGGAAAATGGCTTGGCTGTGGATTCTCTGCTAGCTCTCTCATGAATGCGAAATGCAAGGCCACATAAGAAGACAGGTCCAAAAGTCAGTGACTGCTTCCCCTGCCAATGATTCACTAAGTACCTTTGGAGGAATCCACTCACTTCTTTCATGTGATAAAGTCATTTGATAGGAAGGAGAAGCGGCAATGTTTTCTTATCTTCGCAGAAGCCAGAAGCTATAAAGTCAAGGCCATGGCCAAGTCGGCTTTCCACTGTTCCTCCCGGAAGCCTTTGTAAGGGAGCGCAGGAAGGCTCAGCTGGGGGAAATATGACGGAAAGGGAAAGTAAATGAGTGTAGGTCTGGAAAGAACCCCGAAAGGAAAAGAGAAGAGCAGAGGATCCTGGGTGGGAAAACACAGACAATTGCTTGGAGCTTGCTTCTCAGGAGCGACTTCCTCATCTTTGAAAATCTTCCTGATTTATACCCAGTGGCAGAAACCTAAGGCTAGAAGGGCTGTTCGAGGATTTCCAAGAAAGATCTACTTTGTTTTAAAAATCCACTGCTTCCGGAATTAAAAGTCTAGGAGTCGCAACCAGTAGCATGGACACAGACCTTCCTGCTACAGCCCCTGGGAACCCCCTTCTTTCACGCTGTCTTTCTTTCTTTTTTCTTAGAGAGTATCAGTTATATAAAACAGTGGACTTCATAGTGGTATTTTCAAAGGTGCATATAAATTTAATTTGATCTTATTTGCCTCTGTCATGTCTTCTCTTGGCATCTCCCTCACACTTCCCCTTGACCATCTCCTACAAAGTTCTTCTTCTTTCATGTCTTTTTTTTTTTCTAAATAAATCTGGATTCTTTACATGAGAGAATGTGCTATGTTTGTCCCTCTGAGTCCGGCGTATCATAGGAGCTAAGGACCAGGCACTGAAAGATGCCTTAGGTGCCTTAGGCAGGCAGGGTGAAACAAATGCAACACATCCTTGCTAGGGGATGTCTTTCTGTGTGCAGTGAATATATGTTGTTCCTATTGGTTAATAAATAAACTGCTTTGGCCTATGGCAAGGCAGTGGAAAAGGAGAGAGACAGGAAAGAGAAAGGCAGAGTCTGGAGAGATGCCAGCTACTGCCAAAGGAACAACAACATGCCAACAGACCAGTAAACCACGGAACACATGGCAAAACACAAATTAATTGAAATGGGTTAATTTAAGGTGAAAGAGCTAACTAGCAAGAGGCCTGCCATAGACCATGCAGTTATTAAGTGGTATAACCCTTTGTGTGTTTACTTGGGACCTAGCGGCTGCATGACATGGGTGGGAGAGATTCATCCTGGCCACACATTTTTACAAAATTATGAGCACTGACGAAGGTGTCAGATCCCCTGGAACTGGAGTTACAGACAGTTATGAGCTGCCATGTGGTTGCTGGGAATTGAACCTAGGTCTTCTGGAAGAGCAACCAATGCTCTTAACCACTGAGCCATCTCTCCAGCCCCTGACCTTTACATAATTAAACAAAACCAGCATGAACAAATGTAACACATCTTTCCGTTGTTAAAATAATATTCCACAACAGTGTCTCTTCAGTTAGCTCTTGCCCATTTATTGGTTAGGTTGTTTGCTCTTTTGGTGCTTAAGTTTTTTAGTTACATACACACACATACACACACACATACACACACACACACACACACACACACACACACACACATATATAATGTTAATCTCTGTCAGATGGGTAGCTGGCAATTTTACATTTTAATTCTGCAGGAAATCTTCGCAGTCTGTTAATTATTTCCCTTGGTGTGTAGAAGGTTTTTAATTTGATAATGTCCCATCCATTAGCTCCTTCTGTCACTTTGTGAACTATTAGAGCGTTTATTCAGAAAGCCACTGACTATGACTGTCTCTTCTAAACAGTTGTTTGAACATTTTATTTATTTACTATTTTTACATGTGTGGATGTTTTGCCTGCATGTATGTCTGTGTTCTATGTGCATGCATTGTTCTCAGAAGTCAGAAGAGGACATAGATCACTAGGAACTAGAGTTACAGATGATTGTGAGCCATCCTCTGGGTGAATCTGGGAATAGAACCCAGGTCCTCTGGGTAGAGCAGCCACATGTTCTTACCCACGGAGCCATCTACTACACCCTGTCTCATGAAAAATGTTTCCCCTGTGTTTTCCTCTAGTGGATCTTACATTAAGATCTCAGGTACATTTATTGTGCTGTTTCTACAAGTGTGTTTTAAATGATTTCTTACACAGAGTCTTTGGGAATGCCATAATATTTTACAACAGCAATTTTTACAAAACCATTTGTGTTTATTTTATAATTCCTAGGAGCTATGAGTCAGTTGAGGTGATGGGGTGTGCCAGGTTGAATCTGAGGATCCTCCCTTCAGCCTCATCTTTGAGTGCCTGGTCCTTAGCTCCTATTTTGGGAGCCCATCAATCTTTAAGATGCAGGACCTAGCCCAGTGGAAGCTGGTTCCTAAGGATATGACTTGAAAGTTGTTATCCGGCTCCTTGGTTCCTGCCTCAGTTTCTACTTGCAGGTCCACAGTGGTATGAACAGGCTCCATCACGTGCTCCAGCCTCCATGATCTGAACTGCTCCGTGCTGTCTTCTCCACCACAAGGCAACCATGAGCCAAGATAAGACTTTCTTTCTTAAAGTTGCTTCTATCAGGCATTCCTTCACAGAGACACCAACGTCATCAGTACAAATGTCATCTTAGAATCCTACAGGACAGTTTAACATGCTGCCTTACTTAGGGGTTAGCCTGAAGAATCTCTGAGAATGATAAGGGCGAAGGGCACAAAACATAACTCCACGTTCTGCCGTCACAGCTCCATCCCCAAAGAGAAATCCATGCATAGCAGATCCTTCTCCACTTGAATTGGAAGCAAACTGAGCGAACTCTCAACAGAACAAAACAGAAATTCATTTCTCTGTGCGATTCGGTCTTTCAAGTTTACATGCCTAGAGAGCGGCATAAAAATAGTTCAGCACGGAACCTTCTAGGGAAGTTACTTTATTTTCCTCCAACAGAACAATTTCTGAAAATTGATGCTGAAATTATAGTTTGCACATTGTAATGCCTTGAATTTCCCTTCTACTTCACTCTAAATAGCATTGTGCTGTATCCAATTGCAGGGACAGAGCAAAATTACTACAGGAGATTTCAGAGTAGCATTCTTCAACCCAAACACTGCCTGTTGAACATGGAAACTTTTGATGGGGAAGGGCAACAAGTGAGGGTGGGAGCTGAGTCAATGTTTTTGTGACTGTGACCTTTATTATGAAAATGATCAACACTTTGAATGTATGTGTAGACGTTTATTTATTTTATTTCTTAAATTGAAAATACATGTTTTTCATACAATATATTCTGATCACTCACTGTTTCTCCTCCCCCAACTCCTCCAGACCTTCACCATGCCCCCCTCCATCCACCAAACTCTGTGCCTTCTTTCTCTCTCTTTTTAGAAAGCAAACAGGTAACCAAAAAAGCAAACCAATCAGAATAAAATAATAATAAAGAGAAAGCTCAAGAAACACACAGACATACACACACACACACACAGAAACACACACACACACACACACACACACACACACACACCATAAAAACACAAAATCGGAAATCATAATCAATATACAAGCAAAAGACCAGGAAGATAAAAATGCCTTAATAAAGTGATATGAGACAAAAAAAAAGTTTGTATGTGTAGATTGTTAATATGTGCATATTTAGACTGTTAATAACATATGTATATGTAAATCTACTCACAACATTTTCATAAATTTACACACGTGTTTGAAACTTTTTATTATGTTTTATTTTACTTTGAAAATGTATCTGTGTGTGTAGTGGGGTTTGCATACACAATACAGCATATCTTTAAAAGTCAGAGGGCAACTTGCTGGAATTGGATCTCTTCTTCCACTGTGCTTCTGGGAATCGAACTGAGGTCATGGGTGGCAAGCACTCGACACACTCACCGTATCACCCACACTACTTACATGTATTTTGGTTTTGTTTGTAGAGGCTACAGCAGAAAGAATAGTCTTAAACTCCTTTGAAGTTAAAACCTGTTGAACAAAAAGAAACTAACACAGAAGTTCTTTTTCTATTTTGCCAGAGACAGATCAAATTTTCTATTGTCATGAGCAGTTGTGATTTATTAACATAATTATCAGTGATGTCCTGAAAGAAAAAGTAAGATGATTAAGATTTATGACTTGAATTTATTATTCTCTCCCTGAAAATATTAGTGACTTGTTTTTCCTCAGCCTAAACATGTCCCAAATTTCTCAAGTTCCCTGTGGCAGTTTCTTTCATTCTATTTTTTAATATGTCACATATTTCCTTGCTTTTTGTCAAAGGGTCTGGTTTTTTTGTATCAGTTAGTTTTCCAGTTGCTGTGACAAAATTCCCAGGCAGAAGAAACGTGTAAGAGAAAGGGTTTGTCTTGGCTCATACTGAGGATACAGTCCATTGTGGCGGGGAAGTC